>PVIU01003312.1:0-148124 GCA_004026605.1 Ondatra zibethicus
CACACACACACACACACACACACACACACACGCCTTTCATGCAATTCTCTTACACCGACCCAAGAAGAAACTGACATAAGCTCCACCAGCTTCCTTGCGGAGCCTCGGGAAGAGCCAAGCAGCACAAGGGCAGCCCAGCCTCTGCTGTAGGGGTAGAGGCTCAGGCTAGGACCCCACCAGCTGCCCCGGAATCAGAACAGGAAGCCAGGGAACGCTCCCTCGCCCAACCTCAGACCATTAGAAAGAAAGGAAAAAACACGTTCTGCTCACCCTCAGGGCGGAGAGATCGATTTCATCCAGGCTGCGAGCTGGGGAGTCGCTCGCCATGTCGACCCTTCGCGGGAGAAATGGACCAAACCAGCCCGAAGAGTCTGCCTTGGCAAGTCCACCCTGGTCTATTTTGCTCGCGTCCTCATGCGGCTGTCCGCCAGAGAGGCCCGGGGCCCAGCCTCCCCCGCCCACCCGGGCCCCCAACCAGAGTCGGATTCTGATCTTCCGTGAGCGTCGATCCGCGGGATCCCGGAGCCCGACCTGCGCGGATCTCCAAACCCGGAGCCGCGGTGCGTGTGGGCTGCGCGCCCTGATCGGCTAAGGGCGCTTGGGCTGCGTGGGTGTATTTAAATGGGACATGCTTCTTTGCTTGTGCGTGGATGGCGGCTGCATTGGCTGTTATAATGAGACATATCAACTCCTCCACTCAGCTGGGGGGGTGGGGGTGGAGAACCACACAGAACTGTCTATCACCGCTTCCTGGGAGGAGTGGGGGGGGCGGAGGCGTGGTCTCCGACTGGGGAGAGGCCGCGCTTCCTGACCGGGTCCCTCTGCGCTAGCCGGGGAGGGGGAGGGGCGCGCACCCTTTCCGCCCCAGCTTTTGCGGGTTAATAGTACTGAATCTGAAGAGACTACCTTGAACCTCGCTGTGCAGGGACCCGAAGGCTATTTTTTAACGTGTTCAATTTGTGCAATGCACCAAAATGGCCCTTCGATCGCATCTTGGGGTTTCTTGACTGGATTGAGATGCTCTAATGGTGAAAAGGCTGGTGTGGAGAGGCAGCGGGAAAAGACATCAGCGTCCTTCCTCCCCCATTAATTATTTGTGGGGCTGGAGTAAAGGCGGGCCGGTGCAACCGGTGCATATAAGGACTTGTGCACAGGGAAGGGGATCCGCCTCCCGGCGAAGAGCGGGTTGAGGAGAAGCTCACACGCGCCGAGCACGCAGCCTGGCTTTGGCACTGGGCAGTGGTCACGGGGTCGCGGTCATTCGCGGTCCCCGAGTTGCAGGAAGGCAGGCCGGGATTATCCGTAGTATCTCAGCCGTATAGATTGGCCAGAAGGTGGAAAGCCTGGAGATGTGAGCTCCGTCTCGACATCGCCACACCCAGGACCTGCGCGTGCCGCAATTCCCCATGGAAATGACCGAATTGAAAAGCGAGGCTTGTTCCCTGGGTGCAGTAGCTCGAAGACTTCAGGTGACTCCCAGACCGACATTAATTGGGCGACACACTGCCGCCAAAGGCAGCGTTTCCTTCTCTGCGGCTTTTCCCCGGTGACCCACGCAGATTGATGAGAAAGTTTGGCTCAAGGAGAATAAGACGTGACATGAGAGCGATTTGATTTCACCGGCTTTTTCACTCAAAAGCTGCGTGTTTGCAACGGTAACAGGACTTTCGGTTATCAAAAGAGTGAAGTCACTTCCCCAACCCCCGCGCGGACCTTCCTCTCTCCTGGTTTGGCCACGCAAAATACGTTTAAAGAAAACATTAATTCTGAACTCTGCCCATTCCCTTCAATCCATCAATAGCTCTGAGAGTGTGCTTTTCCACATTTGAGACAAGAGGCCAAGTGCACTGCGGGTTTTGGTTTTTTACTTTGCTTTTTGTTTTGTCTTTTGGGGAGGTGGGGTAAAGAGGTTCCTTTTATTTATTTTATTGGTTGGTTAGCTTGGTTTGGTTATGAGACAGGACCTCATAGACTTCAGGGTGACTTCTAACTCAATGTGGAGCTGAGGATGGCCTTTAATTCTGCCCCCTGCAAACACCTCCCAAGTACTCGGATTACAAGTGTATACCAACGCCTGGGCCGCTGCTGCTTCTTAAATCATGATTTGTAAACTAAATATGAGGTTCAGAATATGTCAGGGGATGAAGGAATGAACCCATGTTAATGCCGTTAGTGTTTGCTGCACTGCTTGGGCCTGAATTCACTCTGGTGGGTCATTCTCTGTATAACCATCCCTAACACTAGAGTGCAGTTCCCACAACATGCAAATAGAAGCAGTGGTCTGGGAGCTGGGCCGTTAAGGTTATATGCTGAGTATTTTTTAATGTTTTAAGATATTTAAAGGGCTCTATTTGAAATTCCTAATGAAATCATTCAGCTCACGTAATGGGTGCCGAGCCTTAAATCACTGAGAAGGAAAAGCACCAAAGCCACCTTTCCCCCGGCACTATTGCTTGCCCCTCGTGCGTCATCTTCTTATTCTCACCCTTCATCTAGGCAGCGGGTTAGATGTCTCCAGGTAAAAGAAAATAATTTCAGATTAGGTGTTGAGATTTGTAAGCAGGATGGCTTTTTAAACTTTGAACTTGCAAACGGGAGATCAACACCTTTTCCCTGGAAAGTGTAGCGTTAGTGAAACATCACAAAATGAGCTTCTCCCCTGACCAGAATAACTGCCACAAAATTCTACTTTGGGGTCTAGAATTGGTTCAGAATAGTACACACTACTGTGATTGCTACTAAGGAAGCCCCACCTCTGAGCCAGAGAGGACGCCTGAGAGCCAGGCTTAGGCCAGAGTGATGGCTCCAGAAAACAGCTTCAAGGAAACGTACCCTAGAGAGTAAGGCAAGCAGCTGCAGGTGAAGAGTGGTACCTCGTGGGAGCAGGGAAGAGCCAAGGTAGGATCAGGGGGAGCATCGAAAACTCTCTTCTTTAGGCCAGGTGTATCAGATTTCGACTGTTCAGTACGACACCCTGATTTCTTTCTGTCTGAATACTATCTGCGCTCTTATCAACAACTCTTTTGTTTTTGTCTAATTTAAAAGAAAACACAAGACACTACTATAAAAAGAAGTCTAGATCTAATAGGGTCCCAGACCTTAGTAGGCCCCAGATTTTGGCATAACTGACTCCATGTTGAAGTCCCATTCAGGCTGCAAACTTAGCATGTAGACACCACCACCTGCCAAAACTAGAACAAAGGCCTAATCCATCAGAGTCCATAGTTCTGGGAAAGTCTCTACATGTGCTTGATTTGGGGCTTTTGTAGTTCTGCTTCTGGTTAACTGTTCTTGCTAACTGAAGTTTGTCAACCCAGGACATAGGTTTTGTGCTTAAAAGCTCACCCTGAGAAAGGCTAAGGGTACACTGGGATCCCGAACACCCAGTATAGTTGCTGGCTGGCTAATAAAGACTTTCTATTGACTTAAACCCATGCCCAAGCAGTCTTCTCTGGTGAATACTCCACAACACTAGACATACCCACTCTTATGGAAAGGAAATTATTCAAATAAATATAATGGAAACCAAATCTCTACCACTACAGTTAGTCTGACAATAGGTTTCTCCAGACTCTGAGTTTCTTCCAGAAAACCCCAAGGGGATATTAAAGCCCAGCCTCACAAAGGCAGACAAGAAGCATGGAGCGAGAGGCCAGCAACTAAGATTATATTACATACATGATGATAACTGACAGGAAAGAGAGAATGGCAAGTAGCATGGGCATTCAGGATTTGACCAACGTGGGATTTTACTCCTGACAGGGTCTAGGACTGGGGGAGCCGAGACCGTTCAGGCCTCTGTTGAGAGCCAGGAAGCACACCTGTCTGCTGTTTATCTATGGAGTAAGTATGTGATAACACAGGCACCGGCAGGAAGGGGACAAGCCAACTGATCAGTGAGGAGGAAGAAGAGGAAAAGGTGGAAGGCAAGGAGGTACGATGATAGCTACGGGGTTTGCTTTGTTTGCAAAAGTTGAAGCCAATATTGTTAAATGTTTGGAATTGTTAAATATAGATTGCAAGTTATGGGCATTCATTATATTGTTTGTGGTATGTTTACGTATTTGAAATATTCTTGTATCTCAAAAGTATTTCTAAGAGAGACAAGACGAAGGAGAACATCTTCTCCCCATCATGTTCAGTGCTATTTAATAACAAATCTATGTGCCGACTCAAATCACAACATGGAAATCAGAAATAACAACAGCATGTGTAGGGTGGCAAATGGAGCCCAGGCTTGGTCCTAATCCACTCCATAACTGAGGATGACCTTGAACTCTTGATCCTCAAAAGTGCTGAGCCACCATGTCTAGATCAGAAAAATATTTTTAAACATACATTAAACATACATTAAGATTCTAAAACAAGAAGCATCAACTGGCCACTTTTCCTGAGCACTGTCTAGATGGCCTAAGTCAGCAAGGCTGGATGGCTGTGGAGCAGCAAACTGTATGGCTGAGATTTCAGCTGACTGAGGCTACATGAACAGGCATGATTATTGTGGTGAGTAACCAAGGGACATCATTGATTCATTCTGTGTAAAAGCAGTATTAGGCCCTGAGAGCCTGGAGCACACAAATCCTTCACATCACAGAGACAAACAAGCTTGTAGGCAGTCAACAATAAGATTATTTTAGATAGAACCAAGCGGTACTGGTGCATGCCTCTAACCCCAGCACTAAGGAGGCAGAGGCAGGTGGATCTGTGAGTTCGAGGCCAGCCTGATTTTCAGAGATAGCTCCAGAACAGCTAGGGATGTTATAAAGAGAAATCCTGTCTCAAAAAAAAAGATTATTTTAGGTATATGGTGATAGTTGGAGACTCAGCAGTACGCATCCTCCCTTGGCTTAAGCTCTGGGCATAGGTGCTGGGACAATGAGAGACCCTGTCTCAAAAATTAAGGTGGTGAGTGACTGAGAAATGCATCCAGTGTGGACCTCTGCCCTTCACATGCACACACACACACACACACACACACACACACACAAATATTTAAAAGAATATATTGAGATTAAAAACAGTATAATAAATCATAAATATCATGCATATTCTTCTAAGCTTTGGCTGTGGTCTGAATATTTGAGGAGCCCTTACTATTAAATGTTGCAGCATGAACTCAACAGTGATGGTATGAAGAGGTAGTGCCCCTGGAAAGTGCTGAGAACATGAAGGCAGAGCCCTTGGTATAGCACAGTTAGTAAAACTCAGAAACAGGAACTGGGGTTTAACCTGAAGGTCAGAAAATCAAAGCAGTCAGCCACTGGCTCTTACCTCTACCTCAGTCTGAAATGGCGATCCTGCCTCCAGGAATCTCAGCAAGAGACTGAGACTGAGAGCTGCCTCCTCCCGTCTTATATTCCTCTCTAGGGCTGAGATTAAAGGCGTGTACCACCACCGACCAATTTCTATGGCAAACTAGAATGGCTATTGGTATTAAAGGTGTGTGTCACCACAGCCTGGTCTGTAAGGATGATAAGTGCAGCTGTTTTACTCTCTGAACTTCAGACAAGCTTTATTAAAGTACAAATGAAGTATCACTATACCTTGTGAATGAAAGGAGTGTGCCCTTGTGCCCTTGAGGACACAAGGTGTCCTCTCTGTGCAGGAGTTTTAACAGACTCCAATGCTGGTACCTTGGTCTTGGACTTTCCAGTCTCTATACATAAGCAATAAATTTCTGTTGTATCCAAAATTACTAACTTTGAGGTATTTTTATTTTAGTAGTCAAAATGAACTAAGAAAACATTAATGTATTTACATATTTAATATTTATTGCCTAACAAAGTAGTCAATATTATTAGCATATTTATTTTACATGAGACTAACAGAAGAACAGAAAGGTTTAATTTTATCCAGAGCAATACAGTCATAAGTGGCTGAGCCAGGATTTGAACTCAGGTTCTGCATCACCATGTTATACTAACTCTAATAGAAGGACAAATTTATACGATAGATCAGGCCAGGTCAAGTTGTTCGTTCATTTGTTTTTGTTTTGTTTTGCTGTTGTTGCAACAGCAGGAAACTTAAGGAACATGAAGGTACATCCAGAAGTTCCACTATGTCTCTAACAGGAGATCTGTATAATGTATGGAAGGAAATAAAGAACAAAAAACACAGTAGAAGTTGTTCGAGTAGCTTTTGTTTGAAAGTTCTCATTTGGTACTCAACAAAATATCATTCTCATTTGGTACCCAACAAAATATCACACTCAACTCATCATTGTAGAATTTCAGAGCATGGAAGCTACACAGAACACTCTAGCTCGGCTGTGTACTTCTTACCAGCAAGGAGGTAAGTTAGGGGTCCTAAGGGAGATGCTTTCAAGTGGAAGGTCCTATCTAACTCTAACCCTTGATGAGGAGGGCACGACAGTGGTGGACATCTTCAGATGGATAAGGGTCAGAGGCCTAGCTCGTCCAGCTTTCTTTTTCATCGCCACGATAAAGACCATGACCAAAAGCAACTTGGAGAGGGAAGGATTTGCTTCATCTTATACTTTCAGGTAGCAGGTCCAGCACTAAGGGAGATCAAGCCCAGATCATGGAGGATGCTGCTAACTGCCTTGCTTCCTCTGGCTTCCTTGCTTAATTTCCTTAGGTCAACTGCCTAGGAATGGTGCCAATCACACTGGTCTGAGCCCTCTCATACCAATCAGTATCTCTCTCTCTCTCTCTCTCTCTCTCTCTCTCTCTCTCTCACACACACACACACACACACACACACTCCCTACAAATATACCTACAGCCCAGTAAGATCCAGGCTATCCCTTAGTTGAGACTCCATCAGATTTACTTTGGGCTGTGTCAAGTTCATAGCTGAAATTAATAGGAAAATGGTCATCTTTGAAATTATTATCAGAGAATTTGTTCCAGCAAAGAGAACAAAAAAGAATCTTTTTAAAAGATATATGAAACAAAAGACAGGGATAAGAAAAGCAACACATGTGTATGTATGAGTGTATGTGTGTGTGTGTGTGTGTGAGAGAGAGAGAGAGAGAGAGAGAGAAAGGTGTATGTATATATGTATGTATATGTAAGTGTGTGAGAGATGTGTGTATGTATATATATAATCTAAGTGTGTGAGAAAGATGTGTGTGTGTATGTAAGTGTGTGTATGAGAGAGATGTGTGTATGTATATATATATGTGTGTGTAAGCATGTGTGAGAAAGACATGTGTATGTATGTATATGTGTAAGTGTTTGTGTGTGAGAGAGAGGTGTGTATGTATGTGTGTGTGTGTGTAAGAGTGTGGGGAGAGAAAGATATGTATATGTATGTATATACATATGTAAAGAGTGTGTCTGTGTGTGTGTGAGAGAGAGAGAGAGAAAGAAAGAGAGAGAGAGACTCAATGATAGGTGCCTAGATCAGTTTGACCTTTAGTCGTGCCTGTGAGGGATTTTTTTTTATTCTCTTAATAAATGTAGAAAGATCCAACCCACTAAAGAAGACAAGGAATTCTGAATTTTGTAAGTGCAGAGGGGGAAACTAAGCATAAGTAAATATGGTTGCTTTCATTTCTATCCACTCTTAACTATGAATGTGCTGTGTCCAGTTGCTTCCAGCTCTTACTAATGTGGTTTCTTTATTGATGTACTCTGACACTGGGATTTGAACCACTTCTCCCTGTAGTTGCCTGTTTCCAGGGTGTTTTATCTCAGCAGCAAAGGAAGCTAGGACAGTGGCTCACAAAGGAACCTGGAGCATCAAACATCCTAGACAAGTGCTCTACCACTGAGCTACCCTAGTCCAGACATCTCTGCTGCCCACTCAAAACCATTCTGCTCCTTCGTTACTGTTAAGATGATTTTGAAAATTTACCCTCAATGTGTTTATACGTTGAGTATAGGCTCCCCCAGCTCCATTGTGTTTATACATTGAGTATAGGCTCCCCCAGCTCCAGAGAGAGTGTGGCCTCAGCTCACCCTGGAAAGACAGCCTTGCTCTTTATGTCTGCTCTAAACACATGCTTATCCCAGAACACTAACTAATAAGAAGTGGAGCCCCCGAGGAGCTATGGGAATTGGTTTTGTCTTTGAAAATTATAGCAAGAGTCTGAAGAGTTTAAGAGCATTGATTGCTTTTCCAGAGGACTAGGGTTCATTCCCAGCATCCTCATGACAACTAACAACAACCTGTAACTCCAGTTCCAGGGGATCCAATGTCCTTTTCTCCCCTTGGGGACACCAGGCATGCTTGTGGTACACAGGCATGCATGCAGGCAAAACATCTACATATGTAAAACAAAAATAAATAAATCTTTTTTTAAAAAAAAAAAATAAAAGGTCGGATGTGGTGAGAACAAGGGAAGCTGATCGACACTCAAGAGAAGCTTGCTGTGGTGGTCACCATCCCAAGATGGCTCCCAGTGCTCCAAGTCTTCTCGTATTCACACCTTCCCATGAATCCTCCCAACACAGACCACAGAAGCCTTCCGAAGCTAGGAAATGTAAGACATGTCCAATGTTTGGCCTGTTCTCAAATCACTTGCCCTGTAACACAATTTCTCAGCTTTAGTTTCCAGACGTTTAGGGCCTGGTATTCTGTGTTGTGGGAGGAGGCTCTTCCGGACAGCGCAGGAACGTCACCAGAGTCATTCCTCCCACCCAGTAAACATCAGTGGCACCTGTGTAGCTGTGAGAATCAAACGTGAAGGGCCCAAGTGAACAGAAATCACCTCCAGTGTGCAGCACCGCTCCAGAGGAAGCTGGCCAATGTGCTCTGCTGACACTCACGCACTTTGCTAGCCCTGTGAGTGAGTCATCTCGAACTGGATCCTCCAGCCTGAGTCAAGGCCTAAGGCTGGCATTCAGTGTTCACTCTCGGGGCAAATCTCAAAAAAGACAGCCTGCTCCCAAATCTCTGATACACCAAAAACACAAGAAATAAAACGTTTTGAGAGATTTGATCTGCTAGGGACCAAGGGAAAACTAATATGTTATCTCCAGAAGTGAATTCTATGTCCATTTAGCAGAGTATGGTTCTTCCCTGAAGCCCATGACTGGAGCAGCCACAGGTTCTAGGCCTGACAAGGGCTCCAGGTACGGTTCGGGAATAGGTCTTAAATCCAATCAGGAAGTAGGCCATTATTCCCATGATATTCTTTGCACTGTTGCACCAGTGCGGGCCGTCATTACTGCAGTTAGCACTCAAGGTGCACGGCTAGGGAAGACCAATGATTACTTTTCTCCCCAGGTAGTGCGCATGGGCCCACAACTGAGTCAAGGTAGAAGACACAAGACTGAAATAGTCAGCCCTAAGTGGGACTTCTCGATCCCACTCTCTTCTTCAGGGGGTCAGCGACTGCTAGGCAAGAGGGCACAAAGAGTGTGAGGGTCGGAGCTGGCGGATGCTGACAAGTAGGCTGTGTCTGTCATCCGGCCACGGCGGAGCAGCAGCTCACATGACATCAAAGCCTCAGTGACAGTGTACATAAGACCTTTGCGAGCTCAGGACAGAGAAAACCCCAGCAAATGAGCACACACACACCCCCGCAGCCCTTGCCCGGGTTGTAGGTTAATCTTCATTATCTGCCCGACTAGAGTTAGAATCACCTGGGAGACACATTTCCCAGAAGGGTGTTTTCAGAGATGTTTAATTGATGGTGTTAAGAAGCACCCTAAGCATGGGTGACACCATCCCATGGGCTGGGGTCCCACCTTGTACAAAAAAAAGTCAAGGCAAGCTAAGCACCAACATTCACCTCTCTGTACTTCACAACTAATCATAGCCTTAAAACTGTGGCCAGCACACATTTCCTGCTGTGACAGACCGCACCCTCAAACTGTAAGCCAAAGCAAACCCATCTTTCAGCTGCTTTTGTTGGGCATTTTGTCCTAACAACAAGAAAAGGAACTAACACTCGCTTTCCTGGAATAATTGTCAGTGTTTTAGTGTCTGATTTTTGAGGTGGTTTGCTGCATAGTATTACAGAGCTAGGGAAGAAAAGCATGCCTGAAAAGGAACAGGAAACAAGACTCCCCATTCTGAGGGAGTGGGAGGCTCTTCCCTAGGAGGCATCTGATGTGTGGATGGCACTGGGACAATAAACTCTAGCCACTTCAGTTTGCTGCATTTCTTGAGTTCGAGTGTTCAGTGATGGGGCATCCACTGTCTCAGCATTAGATCAGCCTTTGGCTACCAATGATCAGAAATGTTGAGTAAGAACACCAATTTATCCGCAGCCAAAGGAAAAGAGACAATTGCTTCAAAGGGTATGTGAACAAAGGAAGTGTCCTGGTTTCTATGCTCTCAACTGTCACAGCCTGCTTCAAATGCAGTGGCTTTAAGCAACGCAGACATGATTTCTTTAGCACATGCATCAGTTGTTCTTTCTCATTTCTGTGGCAAAACATTTCACAAAAACAGCATCAAGAAGGGAGGATTTATTTTGGCTCATGGCTTGTGGGTGCAATAAATCTGGAGGAAAAAGGCCACATGGCTGGTCACATCACATCTGCCATCAGGAAAGGGAGGGACAGAAGTGCCAGCACTAGCTACCTTTCTCCTGAACGCTCTTTTCCAGGGTAGAGTTCGTTTGTTCACAATGGGTTTCACGTGAGCAGGGCCACCTGCCTGCTTCTTTGGGGCCCTTGGTTGTTCCGTCCTTCTCAGTTTGAGGCCTTTCACATTCCTGGGCCCTGGCCCCTCTTCCTTCAATGTAAAGCCAGTCAGTTTGCATTTCCTTGTTTGTTTATGCATCACATCTTTTTCTAGGCTTCTCTCTCCTCTCATTGTCACTCAAAGGAAGGTTGTGATGGCTTTGGGTCCCTTCTGATCAACTAGGACCAGCTCCCTGGGCTCAGATTCAGGGACTTATTGGCACCTGTGGAGGCCTCTGGCTCTTGCATAACATAGTCACAGGTGGCAGGGACAGGATGTGGACAGTGCAAGGACTATTGTCCTGCCTACTGTAGCCAAAAAAAAGAATGGATGCTCTGGGGGGTTTAACTACCTAAAAACATGGCCGTATTTACACACTCATTCTGCTTTACATTTTTATTTTATTCTTTTCTGGAACTTACCGGGTAAACTTGGCCTGTTTGTTCCATTAAAATAGATTACCCATAAACATTCAATTTATATTCATTGATATGGTGACCATTATAGACATTATGCACCATCAGCATGTGTTTCTGTGTTTAGAGACGATACTGTTTATAATCTCGAGACAAGGCATTATTGTGCTTTTCTCCCTCTCTTCTTTCTCTTTTACAATCATGTTATCATTGGCTGTAGTCATTCTTTCTTTTTAATGCTTAAATCAGCAATGATGAGGGTTTAAAAGATTTGGGTTGACAAGATGGCTCTGTGGGTAAAGGTCCTGGCCACCAAGTCCCAGGTCCCTGACTTTAATCCCCAGTCCCACAGTGGTAGAAGGAGAGAACCAAATACTGCAAGCTGCCCCCTGACCTCTGCATGTACACACTATGACCCACACACATACGCATACATGTAAGTTACACTTGTAATTAAATTCCTTAAATTTTTCATCTTTATTTTTCTGTGATAGGAAGGATTTGACTGCAAATAGCCAATAACGTTTTAAAAATGGGAACACTATAACCCACAGAAAGAAATGTAGACAGGTTGTTCCAGGTGGGCGACCTGGGTGACTCTGTGATGTCATGAACAAGCCCAGTGCTTTGCATCTTTGTTTGTTTTCTCAGACTTTGTTCTGGTAGAAAAAAAGACTTCTGTGGATTCAATGATTACATCTTCATGCAATTTGCAGTAGCTGCTGATTAACACAAAGATCCACAACCACTCACAGTACAGATAATAAACTGCCTTCTTAAAAGACAAGCACTGTATGTGTGGAAATCACAACAAAGGACTGCGGCGATTGGCTCAGTAGGTAAAGTGACTCCCATAGAAGTATGACGACCAGAGTTCAATCCCAGCATCCATGAGAAAACGAGCAGTAGCCCTGGGCAACTGGAGACGGAAGCCTAGACAATCGAAGAGATCCTGATTCAATAGCAGAAGGGGAACCACAGTCAGGGAAGACACCATTGTTCTCAACTCTGCCCACACCACGCCCCCAACACACACACACACACACACACACACACACACACACACACACACACACACACACACACACACATGAGTCCTAGCAAACCAAGAACACAATGTTATTTTAAATCTCCAATACCAGGCTGAGAGATGTGATCAAGCCATAAAGCTTGGGAACCCCTCTCCAAAAGGCATCAGTTGTATACTCCAAATTTTCAGACCACATTTCCACATGTGTGACAGAGCTATATAAATGTGAAGTCCACAATTGTACCTTCTTGGTGAGATTGGCGTTGGCTGGTGTACGGAAAGTTATTCTCAGAGGTCTGCTGGACTTTTATCATCACCTTGACCAGCACTTCTTTTAAAAACGCAAGGCCCAGCCTCTTACTGTCCTAGCACTTGCTCCCTGCTTCCCTCTGTCCCTCTCTGGCATTACTGCCATCTTCTGCCTCTCGAAGAAGCCACTGGAATAATGAAGCATTACTTTCCAATTGCTTTGACTCTTACACTTTCTTTTTTCTATCTTGTGCTGGCATTCACAGTGTTTAAAAGCCTGAAGTTGGGTATACTGTGTACTAGATAATCTGATCCCAGGCAAGAAAACATGCTCTCTAAAGATGGACTTGCCTGAGGCTCAATTTTAAAATAGAGAAATAATATGGTTGTTTCCTTTCTTTCCTTTCTTGTTTCCCCAAAGATAAGAGATTTCAGATAGATGGTAGATAAAAACAGTACATTGTAGATATGCAAATGATAGATATATGTTAAATTATAGATAGATGTATAAAAAACAAATGATAGATAAGTAGACAGACAAATGTTACTTTAAAAAAAAACTTCCTGCCATTGGGAATGATAATGCTCTATGAATACATCTCTTTCCATTAAATGAGTTTGGAACAATTTTCTTAATAATCTGGCATTGTGAAACCCAATGACAAACACAACACTTTATCTAGAATACCAGTATTACACTTCCTCTAAATAAACAACACTATTTTTACTAGGAATTTGGCAAGCACTTCCAAAATGTCATTTTCTGTTTTCATTCCTTGAGAATTTCCTAACAACGAATATGCATAGAAGGTTTAATATGCAGCTGGAATCCTTCAATATTTATTGTGGAAATTCAACTGTTTATGTTTTGTCACATTGTTTAATCTTCCTAAGTCCCAAGTAAGCTGTAAGTTCACCTGTAATCAGGCCAAGTGATAGAGTTTCCAGCTTGCTTCTTTCCCAGAATTCCTGGGACCTAACGAGATAGTAAGCATTCCTGACATGTCTGCCAGTGACCAACACTCTAATACAAAGAGGAAATGACATTAATTCTCACCATGGGACCTGTCCAGACCGTGTCAAAAGCTCACAACACTGTGTTTCCTGCCACCTCAACGCCCACCCTCACCCCAAATTCTGTTGTAGAACCATTAACTGTTTAATTTTACATTCAAGTTTTTCCTACTTTACCATACACAGAAAATGACTTCCACTTTTTCATTCCATATCCACATATTAACAATGACACAGAGCATCCAGAGCTAAGCAAGGGAAAGGCAGCCCAGGTGGACTCTGACATTAAGTCATATAGTAGTCATATAGTATATATGACTTAATGTTATATCTACTTTCTATCAGACTTTTAAAGCTGGAAGGCACCTTGGAGATTGCCAAGTCCAAGCCCTGGCTTTTATAGGTAGGGGAATCAAGGTCCAGAGACGCTGAGATAGGGCTCAGTGCCCTGGAGCTCACGCAGACAAAGGCTTTGAGGCCTGAAGTCTTCGGGGGTGGGGGTACTTAAAAAGCAAGGCTGTATTTATGACTATTGTCTCCCACCAGATTTCCCATCTACCCCTTCTACATTACCACATTGTGCCCCAGACACTGAAAGTTGTCTCTGCTTGTGTTGTGCTTTTTATTGTAAGGAAACTGCGCTACACAGCTGGCTTCATTTCCCTTAATGTGTGGACTGCCTCTGAGTGCCAAGCAAACTGAGTGGTTTTGCCATTGTAGCTCCAGTGTGGGAGGAAGTGCCAAAAATGGAGCCTAGGAAGTTTTGCAGAGTGGTTTCTCTAAGCCAAAGAAGCCAGGGAACAAAGAGGGATTATTCTGATCAATTGGCCAAAGAGGGCAGAAGACAAAAGTCTCAAGATTCATCAAAGTCTCGCCAGCGGGTGTGTGCATGGGTTTTAAGGCTGACATGAGAGAACTCCTTCTGGAAGCCCTGGAATGATGACATTGTAGTCCATGGTTTTCTTTCCTGCTCTGGAACTGTGGGCTCTAAAGATATTTCTTGGGCTTAGCTCTATTCCAGTAGTGTCTAGCCTAATGCTTGCAATATTAAATGCCTCTAATAAGCACTTCGATAAAAGTCATGCTCATTAAAAAGTGAACTGGTAAATTATGAGTTTAGTGAAGTAGTCAGTAAAAGCAGAAAGAGCTAGCCGATAAATTTTGAGTAAGTCTTGAGTTCTCTAAATGTTGACATTTTAAATTTGCAATTTCGTGCAACTAATTGGTTCTGATAATAAACCAAAGTCCCCTGGCTAAACTTATGTCAAAAGTTGCTAATGAAAATCAGTTGTTGGAATGGAAATGTAGCTCATCTCCATTGCCTAAGGTGCATAAGGCTGGGCTCCATACCAAGTCCTTCATAAACCAGACGTAGGTGGCACACCTGTAAGTCCAACACTTGGGTGGAAGAGACAGGATTCGAAGGTTCGGGCCATTATTAGCTACATTGCAAGTTTGAGGCCTCCCTGGGCTACATGTGAGAAAGGCAAATCAGCTCTACAGTCATCATTTCCATTCATTCTCACAAACTATAGATTCAAGGCTGGGGTGTTGCTCAGTGTAAGCATGTAAGCATGAGGACCAGAGTTCAGGTTCTCAGCACCCCTGCAAAATCCAGGTAGATCCACTCGCAACCCCAGTGTGAGAGGCAGAGGCACGATTCCCAGAACAAACTGCCTCGTTAGTTAAACCAAATCAATGAGCTCCAGGTTCAAGAAAAAAACCTTGTTTCAATGTCTAAGACAAAGAATAATTATGGAAGACACCTGCTAGATGGCAACCTTGGGTTGCCATGCACATACATGCACAAGCTCTAGCACACATATTCTCCTACACAAATGCAGATGCACATACACATGTGTTATCATGAACACACATATATACGTATGATCATGGATGCACAAATATGTGTGATCATGGACACATAAATAGACAAGTGTGATCATGGACACACACACGCAAAAAGAAAAGTTTGAAGTTGGGATGCATGAGAGTTTGTCTCAAAAATCTGAATATTAAAGAAAGAAACAAAAAGAACTTTTCAAAAATGTAAATTTGTGCACCTGTGTAGATCCATTCATCAAAATATATTTTGAATACAAATCATCGAGTTACTCTCTGCCCTTTGCATTTACACAGTATTTCTAAACATGGGGCATTTTTATAAGAGGGATCAAAGCTTAAGGAACATACTGATTCACAGAATCTTGGTGAGCAAGATTCCAGAACATTCACTTTTAAATAAGTAACTGCCCAGGTATCTCTTTCCTTGTTCCTAAATATTTATTGAGCACTTCTGATAAGCAAGGCCCTATTTGTTTAGCTGCCCAAATAATGAAAGTAAAAGGAGATTATATCTCTGTGAGACAAAACCAAATATTATAGATACCACAATGAGACATAGGCTAAAGGAGGAATGGAAGGGCTGGGCTCAGAGGAGAGCTTTAGGAGCAGTGTTAGGGATGTTCAGGAAGAAAACTAGGGTGCAAAAGCTGGTTGAAGAGAGGTTCTAGATTTGTATTGAAGTTATTGGTGAGCTCCCAGGAAGCAACTACTGAGGGTTGCTTAGGTTTGTCTCTACCCAGACACTCACAAACAATGTAGGCACCATGATGGAGCTTTTGGAAAATCCAACAATACTATACCAAAGCCTCTGGCTGGGCCAAACAGCAGCGTGAGTGTGTGTGCCTCCCTCAGACTCACTTGTTAAACTGTTACCTCCCAGGGGGCAGCATAAAGAGGTGGGGCCCTGGGGAAGATGACTGGGTCTGAGGGGGAGAGCTTCATGATGGGGTCAGTGCCCCTCTGAAAGAAACTCCAGAAAGAAGGCATCCCCTTTCTATCACATGAGGTCACAGCCAGAAGGTGCTACTGAGGAGCAGGCTCACACCGGAGACTGGATCTGTTGGTACTTTGCTCTGGAACTTCCTAGTCTCTAGAATTGTGAGAAATAAGTTTATATTATTTCTAAAGCACCTCATTTAGGGTACTGTGATAGGACACCTTGACTCTAATAAGATAGCCCAGCTAAGGAAGCCCAGCCTTGCCAGGAGATGTTTAAAGTCTTGGCTTTGCAAGTCAGGCTGTTCAAAAGATCTTGATTTTTTTTAAGCAGCACTAAGAAGGTGGAGCATCACTAGGTTGAACCTGCCACACTGTCTGCTCACAGATTGTGACAGTGGGGAGGGGCTGGCCGTGAGCGCATTTGATAGTGCCCTTTCCTGTTAAATCTCCCAAACAGATGGCGCAGCTCCTTCACGCCATCATCTTCAGCCACACCTAGCAATTGTTTTGTTTTCTGATAGTGTGCCCTGGAATATGAGTATCACCATGATGAGTGTGCCCTGGAATATGAGTATCACCATGATGAGTGTGCCCTGGAATATGAGTATCACCATGCTGAAGTCCCCAGCTTTAAGCCCTCTGCAATTTGAAAGAAACTTATTTAAAGATTTACAAAAAGATCATCGTTTGAAAACTTTCAAACATGCAGAAGTAGAAAGTTCATCCAGCTTCTCTTCGGCACCACCAGTCTCAACACCAGCAGCAGGATACCATGCTCAGTTTTCACCACGTCCTCACCCCACGTACGCTTATTTGACATCATATTTCATCTGTAAATATTTCTGTATGTATCTCAAATAAAAAGTAAAGAGACTTGGATGAAGGCTATGCTGAATGAAGAGCTTTCAAATCAGAGTTCGGAAAGGAAGAGGAGGAAGAGGTAATGGCTTTATAGTGGAGAGGTCCAGCAAACAACCAACACTGTCTTAACCAGTGACCAAGGGTAGCATCAATGGGATGGCCCATGTCGATGGCTTGCTGCCTCAGTTTGGTGCAATGAGCAAAGTACTAGTAGAATCTGTGTAACACATGGAAGTCAGTTAGCAGTGATACACCCACACTGCTTCTTTTATTGTGGCAACTGCCCCAGAGTAATAGAACATGCTCACAGGAGGAGAGCCTGGCTCCAGAACTGCGGTGCTATGTGCAGTCAACTTTACTCCATTTAGACACACCTCAGGGCATAGCTAGGAGGGCGTTTCTAGAGGGTCTAACAGAGGAGAGAAGATTGACCCTGGAGAGAGATTGGGGAAAGAGAGAGAGGAAGAGGAAAGGAGGGAGAGAGAGAGAGAGAGAGAGAGAGAGAGAGATGGAGAGAGGGAGAGAGAGAGAGAGAGAGAGAGAGAGAGAGAGAGAGAGAGAACACAATTGACCCCAGCAGCAGCATTCATTTCTGTCTGCTTCCTGACGCAGATGAAATGTGTCTCGATGCTTAGAGCTCCTGCAGCCAGGCCTTCCTCAATAAGGAAGTCTGTACTCTTACACTGTAGCCCAATTAAGCCCCTTCTTCCTTACATTGCTTGCTTTTGTAGGGTATTTGGTCACAGCAATGAGAAGAGTGACCAATGCCAGGACATGTAGGAAGCTGGGCCATATCTCTGTAGCTTCTCAGTGGTCTGGAAGTGTAACGGAGGAGGGGCAGGAAAACCACAATGTCACTGTCACATCTAGGAGGAAATGTGATACTAAACCAGGGCAGAGAGAATACTTCACAAGACTTATTCAGAGTTACCATCTATGGAGATATTAGCGCCATGGTTGGAAATTCAAGCGCTTTCCTGACAAACATCAAATTGAGGGTTGTTCTGCAAAGCAGCCATTGACTACCAGTCTCAAGTCAGCAAACTTCAGGCCTTATTTAGTTTTCATTCTCTCTTGGCATTATTCCATCACCTTTTTCATAAAATGAAATAATGAATCGTTACATGGTCTTGAAGGACTTTTTGCTTGCCCTGTACCCAAGATTTAGGTCAGTAATTTTTTTTCTTCTGTTCAAAATTAGATTATTGTAAAATTCTGCTTTATTAGCACCCAACAAAACAACCATGGTTTATTCTTAGTATTATCTAATGTTCAGCCATACTTATTTGCTTGCTGTATCCAGATTATTCTTAAGTTTAGTAAAACTTGGTGAGCACAGTCTTCTTCCAGGCAGAGACTAGAAACCCCTGAATGGCAAACTTTGGATGAACCTAGTAGTACATGCCAGTAATCCTAGCATGCAAGAAGCCGAGGCAGGGGGATTGTAAAGTTAGGGCCAGCCTGTGTCACATAACAAGAACCTGAGTGAAGGGAGGTATATAGGTAGATAGATAAATAGATAGATACATACATACATACATAGATGGGAGGGAGGGAAGGAAGGCGGGAGGGAGGGATGGAGGGAGGGATGGATGGAGGGAGGGAGGGAAAGGAGAGTGGAGAAAGGTTAAGAGAGATGAGAGGGTGAGAGGGAAGGAGAAAGAAGAGAGAAGGGAAAGCGAGATGGGGTAGGGAGGGAACAGAATGTGTGTGAGCCTTGACTCGGGATACTCTTGCATAGGTCAAACTCTTCCTTTAGAATTATCGTGTGTGCACATAATGCATATGTGGGGGATGCACCTGGCACAGTGTGGGTGTGGAACTCAGACAACAGCTTTGTAGAGCTGTTTTGCCTTCCACTTCTATGTGAGTTCTGAGGACCAGGTAGGTCTCTAGGCCTGAGGAGCAACCCACCTCACCAGCCCCTTGGGCTCTTTTTATCAAAAAGAAAGTCAAACTCCGTGATGATCAAAGAAGGCATGCAATTCATGAGTTCTGAGCTCTGCTCACTGGATGCTTTTGATCATTTGGACACCATGACCCTGTCACTAGAGAAAAATGCACGCCTGCACATGTATCCTTTTTGTCCACAGAGTGCTTGAGGCCCGTCTGAAGGTCTAGGACCTGAGTTAGAAGCACACTGTACTTTCTCACTCTGCTGTGCGCAACGAGGCCACCTACAATGGGATCTGCGTGTTCCCTTGTTTCTCTAGAAGAGAACATTGTGTGTTGCCAAGACCCATGGACATGACAGGGAAGATAATCTGTAGTCACATGATACCGTGGGAAAATCCTCAAGCACAGATTCTGCAAGCATTTTTCAATATTTTAGAAAATCACCTAGCTTTTCAGAGAGACAGAGGTTTACATTAGGAATTTATAATTCAGAGAATCCTACAAAATTATTATTCTTGCCTGACAAACTTGGAACCTAAACATTAGGTGAAATAGTACAGCTAAAGAAATATTCAGTTTAACGTTCAATCCAGCTTCAGAATGGGGCTTGTTTTCATCTGTAACCCATGTTTTCTCTTTATCCTCAGATGACAATGGTGGTCTTCCCCCTGCGACAGGGCACTTCCTAGAAGTGGCTGTCCCCGTTGTACGAACTGAAAAGGTTCATACCTTGGTCCTTATCCAGTTGTATGAGCTGAAAAGGTCCATACCTTGGTACTTATTGGTTTTTTATCTGACTTCTTAATAAAAATTTTCTTAGCTGCAAAAAAAAAATCTGAAACCCACTAATTTCCCTCTGTCATTCAGTCTCCACACTTGCAGACTTGGCTGGTAATATCAACATTTTTGTGAGGGATAGTCAACACACAGCCCCTGGAGAGATGCTCAGGGGTGAAGAGCATTTCTGCTCTTGCATAGGATTCAAGTTTGGTTCCCCAACCAGGCAGCTCACAATTTTCAATAACTCCATCTCCAGGTCTAATACCATCTTCTGCCTTCTAAGGGAAGCTCCACAGCGTGGGTGTACACATATCCATACAGACACACTCAAGCACACATAATAAAAAGCCAGAGAATACGAAGGAAATAGCTGTGTGAACTGGTGGGCATTGTTCAGCCAGGAATGCTAATGCCAATTACTGTATGACAACTTTGGCAAATATCTCTATGGCAAGGCTAGGCTGTGATGGATAATGAGTGCTGCACCACATGAGGACCCGGGGTAAGATCCCCAATATTATCACCCTCCCCGAGAAAGTTTTGTTGGGCTGATTTCTGTGAGTTTGAGGCCAGTATGATATACATGTTGAAAATGAATCCTTCTAAAATCGAGGTGCAGTGGAAGGCATCTGCCACCTCAGTGGTGGGGGGTACAGGTGGGGGGGATGTATCCATACAGTTCATTGGCCCTCCAGCCCAGCCAATCTGTAAACTCCATATTCTCTAAGAGACCATAATTAACACAAAACCAAAACAAACAAACAAACAAAAACCACAAGATACATAAAACATACCCAGTGTTGACCTCTGGTCTCCACCCACAGTATAAACACATGTACCTATACATACTTGTGCACACATACACACACTGCATAACAAACACACACAAATCATCTCGACAGCAATCAACCTACAACCTTGGCAACATGTTTCCCACACTGGAAAAAGCATATTAGCTTTCAAATGTTTTTCAGTTGATAGTTTAGATTTGAAAGCTCTATTTAATTGATGATATCACAAAATGTTTTTGAATGTTCATTTATTAATACATTGTTTAATGCATAATTGGATTTTAAGCTTCTATGACTGTATCTCCTCAAATTTTTGGTTCAAGTAATCTACCTTTCTCTAAAATCATTTAAAAATAGAAAATGATAATTTGGAATTTTTTGAAATTTTGAATTTGATTATTGGGTTTATAGTAAGCTAAAATATTATTATAACTTTAGTTGTAAACAAAAATTTCATATTTGTGATTTTGAGACTCACTTTTTCTGTTCATCACTCAATGGGTAAGTTGCCAAAACCATATGAAATGACCTATCTGGTTGGATGGGGGGTAGGAGGTTGGGGGAGGGTGTCACAGGAAATAGCCTCTGAGCATGCTGAGGTTTTTATAGTCTGGAGTTCACAGTCAAAGAACAAACCCACAAGTTACTATCAAGCTGACTTGTGAGTGGAAATAATTCCTTCCATAATTGAAAATGCAGTTGGCCATCCATCCCTTTTCCTACAGCCTCCATCCCTTGGTGAAAATATTTGGCAAAAAAGCCTCTGTGCTGTTTGCATGCATATTTAAAAAATCATTCCCCAGCCTCATCCAGCATGAGAGCTATTTGTAGGACATCAGCACTGTAGTAGGTATCGACAGTCATGTAGTTGTCAGCCACTTCTCGCTGCCATGTCCAAAGCTCCTAAGAAAACAGCTAAAGGCAGGAAGAACTTATTTTCTTCAGTTTAAGTCCAAGGTCAGCTGGATCTGTTGCTTGGGACCAGAGACAGCCAGAACAGCATAGCGGTGGGAGCACGAGGCGGTGGACGCTGCTCACTTCATAGCGGACAGGAAGCAGCAAGAGAGAGGAAGACAAGAGAGCTGTGTTCTACCCAAGGACATGCCTCCGGTGGCTGAATTCCCCTAACTAGGCTCCACTTACTAGTTTCAGCCTCCTCCCAATAATGAATATGAATATGTCAATGGGCTAATCCATTGATTAGTTCAGAGCCTTCATAATTCAAATCTTTCTCAATAATTTGGTTCACCAGCTAAACAGGATTTTTTTGTGGGAACACATCATATCCAGATGACAACATGGAGGATGTGTGCAGCTTACAAGCAAATACTACAATAATTTATAGAAAAGGCTTGAGCACCTCTGGATTCTTGGGCCAATTCTTCCTGGATAGCAAGGGATAATCTATGCATTGTTGCTGTGGGACAATGGTCTGTACACTGTCACTTATATTTTAAATAAACGCAGTTTGGCCAGTACCCAGGCAGGAAGTAGAGGTGGGGCAATGAGAATTCTGGGAAGAAGGAAGTTTCAGTCTGCAGTCATCACCCAGACAGAAAGGAAGCCAGACACAGAGTAAGCAAGATGTGACTGCCTCTGTGAAAAGGGACCAAGCCACGTGGCTAACACAGACAAGAATTATGGACCAATGTAAGTCATAAGAGTTAATATGAAGCCTGAGATACTAGGCCAATCAGCGTTTATTTAAAATACAAGTGACAGGGTATAAACTATTGTCCCACAGCACATTTTAAGTGGAAGCATGTTCCCATTCCTATTTTCTTTTCATTTCTCTTCTTTTTAACATAATTTTTATTCATTTTTCAGGAATTTCATATAATGCACCCAATCCTACTCCTTTCCCAGTCACTCCATATGTGCCCTTCACCCCTTGCAGTACCCCCCTCCAAACAAAAAAAAATTCTTGGGGCAGTGGTGGCACACGCCTTTAATCCCAGTACTCAGGAGGCAGAGGCAGGCAGATCTCTGTGAGTTCAAAGCCAGTCTGGTCTACAGAATGAGTTCCAGGACAGGCTCCAAAACTACAGAGAAACCCTGTCTCAAAAAAACAAAAGAAAGAGGAAAGAAGAAAGGAAGGAAGGAAGGAAGGAAGAAAGAAAGAAAGAAAGAAAGAAAGAAAGAAAGAAAGAAAGAAAGAAAGAAAGAAAGAAAGAGACAGACAGACAGGCTACACTACTCCTCGTCTTCCCTGCCTCTCCATCATCTATCATCCCTCCATTCATCTTAGTGGTACTAGGATCTGCGATGAGTCAGCAGTGAACCCTTCTGTCCAAACAACTTTTGTTGCAAATGTTTATTGCAATGCTTCACGGTCTCTGGCTTCTGGTACACCATTAATACTGGACTCTCACCAAAATTCCCCTCAGATATCCTGCCATTGCCCCAGTCATGGAGACCCTGTGGCTATGGTTCCACATGGCAGGTCCCTCCACTCGCTCTAGCAGGCCATAGATGGGGTAGATTTTGGTGTGGGCCAACTCAAAGCCCTGGATGTGGGCCTGAGTGGTAGCTGAGCTGACCAGTCAGGGCCTCCGCTAGGACCGCACCCCTCAGGCGAAGCATGGATCCAGCCCATACCATTAGATTCAGCTCTCTGGTGCCCGGGATGAGGGGTGGGATCAACTCTCCTGCTGCAGCAGCCAACAAGGGACAGAACCAGTTATCCCAGGGCCAGCGGAGGGCAGGACAGGGCCAACTCAGCTTGGATTTTAATATGAATGTTTCTCATGGCCGTCAGAGGTAACACAGGCCATGGATATCAGCATGTATCCCAGATGTAGCAGGACCATTGACCAGACAGACATGGTCCTTGGCTGCAACATGGGCCTGGACACCACCATGGCCTCAGGTGGCAGCTCAGGCCACTCAGATCAGCAAGGCCCTGGAAGCAGCATGGCCCTCAAGTACTTACATGGCCCCAGGCAGTGTTTCAGACTATGGGCATCCACATGGCCTTCAGTGGTTAACAGGAGCCTTGGACATCAACACAGACCCGGGCTGAAGTAGAGCCACAGACTGAGACATGGCCCTCAGCAGCCCAGTGTAAACAGAGACTGCTTTTCTGTTTCCTAGCTGTCCTGACCCAAATCATCACACGAAAACTATACCAATTACTACACTGTTTGGCTGATGGCTTAGGCATATTTCTAGCTAGTTCTTACATCTTAAATTAGGTGGGTGATGGTGACACACGCCTTTAATCCCAGCATTTGGGAGGCAGAGGCAGGAGGATCTCTGTGAGTTCAAGGCCAGCCTGTTCTACAAGAACTAGTTCCAGGACAGGCTCCAAAGCTACAGAGAAACCCTGTCTCAAAAAAAAAAAAATTAAATCATTTCTACTGCTCTGTGTATCACCATGAAGCTGTGGCCTACTGGTAAGGTTCTGGCGTCCCTCTTTTTCGGCAGCTACATGGTGTCTGCCTGACTCTGCCTTCTTTCTCTCTGTATTCAGTTTAGTTTTCCTGTCTAGCTCTATTGTGCCCTGCCATAGGCCAAAGCAACTTCTTTATTAACCAATGGTAATAAATCACACTCACAGCATCCAGAAGGGAATCCCACATCAGCCCAGGTCAGGACATCACCTTGGCTCCAGGCTGCAGCAAGGAATGCTCATATCAGCCTCTTCCTCACCACCTTCTCGTCTCCAGTTCCTACTCTCTCCACATCACATGGACCACTCCGTTTCTCTCTCTCTCCCATTTCTCCACCATATATTTGCTCATCACAGTGGCTCATTCTGCAGGTGAACAGTGCCAGGTGGGCAGTGCCAGGCGGGCTTGTGGGTATCTTAAGCCAGCCTAGGCCCAAGGGCACCTAGCAGGCCTTTCTCTTCTTTTTCTTTTTAAATACATATTTTTCTTTCATTCTGTGAGAATTTTGTATGACTCCTGCCATAATCACCCCACCACATCTGCCTTCCAGTTTCCTGTTGCACACTTAAGTCCACAGCTACTGTGGTTTTGTGCCCAAGACTTGCACAAGATCAAACCAGTCAAAATCCCAGCACGGATGAAGGCTGTGGTCATGCAGCCTCACCGCAAACTGAGAAGTCAGTTGCAGTTGACTCCTGCTGAGGAAGGGAGAATCAGCTTCCTTCTGGGATATGGCCCCTGCAATGCTGGCCTTCTCCTGTGGATGGCCTGCACCACACACTTAGTAGCAACACTAATACAATTCTAGGTTGAAGAGAACAGCTAATTTTCTCTTTCCAATCATACAGAAAAAAAGAAAAAAACCCTACAGGATTCTCACACATGCTTGGAACTTCAGGCACAAATATCACTTTCAAGGCCGTCATCGTAGCTCCCTCCATTCTGGCTCTTGGGTTGAGAAGGCCAATCACTAACCTGTTTTCTTTCCCGCGGCAAAATCTACACTAAACACCACTCAGTAGTGTCTTTGGCAAGTCATTTCTGAGGCTTTCTTTCACGTTCCTCTTCCATCTTTCTCCCACTTCACAGAACTCGCTACCTTCCTGTTCTCCTAAGACTTAAAATATTTAATGGATACTTTGTCCTTCTAGACCAGTGGTTCCCAGCCTGTGAGTAGAACCCCTCTGGGAGTCAAAAGACCCTTTCACAGGGGCCACATATCAGATATTTACACTATGATTTGTAGGAGTAACAAAATTACAGTTCTAAAGAAGCAATGAAATAATGTTATGGTTGGGGCAGTCACAACAGGACAGTCACAACTTTGCCGGAAGAATGTCCCATGAAATTTCACCACTGATGTCATTCCTAATCCCAAGGCAGAGGTTTGCTGCTGAGGTCCCTCTGCAGCATCTGAGAGAGATCCTTGTGTTCTGTTCAGTTTTCCTTTTGCATTTTCGTTTTCATTGTACTTTTTCAAACACGCATTTTTCTCTATTGACAGTTGGAACATAATTAAAGCAGACCTTTGTGCCTTATAATAATCAAATTACAGACAAAGGCATGGTCGCTGCAGCCAGAATCTGTGCCCACTCTCTGTTGCGTGAGGCTTTGCACCCCGTGTCCTTCTCATCACCCCATGTTCCTTCTCTGCAGTGGCAATCACAGGCACAGCAGTAGCAATAACCCCCTTTTCCTAAGTACGTGCTCAGTGTCTGCAGCCTTATTTCCATTGCTCAGTCTAATCGCCACAGCTGAGAAAATTTAAATCAATTTAAAATACTTACTAAGACTCTAAAGTTCAGAATGTTGGATGCAGCTATGCCTTGCCCTAAAACCTGCTCCTACTGTTAGCCTCTAATTGACAACTCTAATTGACTTCTCCACATCACAGAACTTTTATACACAAAACTATAGATTAACCTATTTTGAACATTTCCTGTAATTAAATATGTGAGCTTTTGTGACTGGCTTCTTTCACGTAGCATAGTCATTTCAAAGTGCTTGTCACATGTCTGGGTACATTCTCTTTCAAAATTTTTTATTTCACTGAATTATAGTGTGTGTGTGTGTGTGTGTGTGTGTGTGTGTGTGTGTGTGTGTGTGTGTTGTTTGTGCCACACAGCACCATGTATAGAGGTCAGAGAACAAGTTTCAGGTCCCGGTCCTCTCCTTCCTTGTCTCTCATTGCTTCTGTGCTATGTGCTCCGAGCTCACTGGCACCTGAGCTTCCAGGATATTCTTCTGTCTCCACCTCTCACGCACTGTAGCAATGCTGGGATTACAGACAAAGCTCCTGTATCTGGCTTCACATGGTCCAGGTCACCAGGTTCGCTAACTTTCGGAGCCATCTCTCCAGCCCTCGACTCGACTCATTCTCCTAATGGCCAGATAACAGTCGGCTAGGCAGGTTATCGCATTTTGTTTACACATTCATAAGTGAAGATCTGGGGATGTTTTCATCTTTTTCCTGTTATGAATAATGGTCCTATAGTGTAAGAAGTGTTCAAGTAATGATGCATTTCCAATCTCCCTACTGTCGGGTCATATAAGAACTGTAAATTCATTAGGAAACTGCCAACCTGTTTTCCAGTGTGGCCATGTTTTCTACATCACCAGAAACACATATTCCTTTGTGTTGTGAAGATTTGGATGCTTTTGTGCCTTTTCTGTAGCCATGGAAGGCTGTTCAGCTGGATTCCTGGGCCTAGAACTGCAGGGTAAAGAGAAGAACGGATTGAATGGTACTCCCCGAGGGAGCTTGTGCTAGGTACCTTTCTCATTGTTGTGTGAAATCCTGATGGAAGCAGCTTCAAGGGAGAAAAGCTTGTTTGGGCTCTTGGTTTTACAAGGGTTTCAGCCCGTCATGGCGGACAGTGTTGGAGCAGGAACTCAAGGCACAGGGTCAAACTGCCACCACAGTGGGAGCAGAGTGACAGAGTTGCCGTGTGCCACTCACTTCCTCCTGCTCTCCCTGGAACACTAGCCCACAGGATGGGTGGCCCCCACTACCCCTCAATTACATCTCTGGAAACAGCCAGAGGTGCATCTCTTCGGGGATTCTGAATTCAGTCAAGTCAGCTTCATTGCTCTTCATTGAGCCCTATCCCATGGAGGCTCTTCCCCTTGGAGGAGATTTTGATGTCCACAGCTCTGCAGAAATGCCAGCCCATGTCAGCTTCTTGCAGGGAATTTTGCAGGGAAAAATGCCAGCCCATGTCAGCTTCTTTGCAGGGAAAGACAGCTTTCCAGCTTTTCCTAATCTGTTTCCGAGAGGTGTCTAAAATAAATAAGCTGTCTGCTCCCAAGGATTTCCTGCCTCAGCCTTCATGGAGATGCACATTAATCAAAATCACCAAAGTGGAAAAACAGCTAAGCAACTAAAGCCAGCCGTAAGCGGTCAGAAAGCTAGAAGTGGTGCGCCTTAAAGAAGCCTTTCTCTTATTTTCCCACTGTGAGCTTAAAGTTTTAAATGTTTGTATGAAGTAATAAATATTATTGTTTTAAGGTAAAAGATTACTTTTTTTTCCCCATCCGTAACATGAGGTCCTGCTTGTTGGGGTTTCTGTCCTGCCCAGTTCCCATAGCCGGCAAGTCCCAAAGAAAATCACACAGAGGTCTCCATAAGATTATAAACTAATTGGCCCATTATCTCAGGCTTCTTATTTTAAGCTCTTGTAGCTTATATTAACCCATTATTCTTATCTATGTTAGCCACATGGCTCAATACCTTTTTCAGTGAGGCAGGTCACATCCTGCCTCTTCGGTGGTCTGGGCAGGACTGCAGAGGAATGGGCTTCCTCCTTCCCAGAATGTTCTCATTGCCCCACCTATACTTCCTGCCTGGCTACCAGCCAATCAGCGTTTCTTTGAGATATGATTGACAGAATACAGACAATTCTCCTGCACCACCCATCAATATAATACCTTTTAATCTTTTATCCCAAATCAAGGAAGACTGTGGTTCTAACCATGGTGCCCTGCCCCTCATTAGGAGGCCAAGTGTGCATTTCCATCTGACTTTCTTAAAGCTTTTTCCTGAGTCTCACCACTATAACATATTACTGTGTTCATGGCATCACTTCTTTCATCATGTGACTGGAACACTGGATAGAAACAACTTAAGGAAGGAGAGGCTCATGGGCTCAGAGGAGCCCCTCGTGGTTGGACGGAGTGGCTGCTGGGAGAGCTCCGTCATAAGGTGGCAGAGGGGAGCAGCTTCGGTGCATTGTAGCCGAAGGGATTTTAAGGTGAAAATTCATACACTATGATATGGCCTGATGCTCTGTTTGGGTGAGGAGATAAAGATCGCATGTGTGTTACCTAAAGACAGCTGGGGCTTCAGCTGGCCTCATCTATTTCTAGATGGGACAGTTTGCAGGACATTTTCTCTTTGAGTTTTCAAAAATTTCTCAGATATTAAAAACAAGTAAACATAATTTGAGTGGCCAGAACAGAACCAGTTCTCTCAGGAAGGAGTGCAAGAGACACTCCCAAGACGTCTCAAGACAGTTGGGACAGCCATCCTAGGCCACAA
Organism: Ondatra zibethicus; assembly: GCA_004026605.1. NCBI lineage: Eukaryota > Metazoa > Chordata > Mammalia > Rodentia > Cricetidae > Ondatra > Ondatra zibethicus. The sequence continues at coordinate 28,353 of PVIU01003312.1, forward strand.
ATGAAAGAACCTTAGAGCCTAGGAGCTCCAAAGAGCAGGATGGGAAGGACAGTGTGAACGATGTACCAGCGTTGAGCTGCACTGTGGTGAGCTGAGGATGGAAGGACGTGTCTACATCTGTGAGCAAGAATCTGGGTGATAAGACAGTCACTCAGACTGTGATGCCCTCCAGAATCTTCCTTTGCTGGAGAAGGTCAGCTCCCTTCCCACTTCCCAGTGCTCTGGTTGCCCAAGTGCTTGAGGAATACTGGACCAGGAGCTTGTGTGCACTCCTCTAGAGACACAGAATGAGGCCTGTGGAGGAAGGGTTTCAGGAGAAAGCTTGTTTTGCATCATGGATTCTCCATGTCTGCCTGCTTTGACGAATAGCTGCTAGCAAGACCTGGCACAGAACAGACCTGCGGCAGCGAACTCTACAGGAGAGGTACAAGGGAGCAATGGCTGAGGGAATAGGACAGATCCAGAGACCTCTGCTAGTCTGGGTACGAGTCTGGGACCTCCAAGGGAATAGGCCTGAGCCAGGATCTCTGTGGGTCTGGATGCGAGTCTGGGACCTCTGAGGGAGTAAGCAGGAACTAGAGATCTCTGCAGGTCTGAGAACAAGCCTGGGACCCCAGAGGGAATAGGTCAGAACAAGAGACCTTTGCAGGTCTGGGCAAAAATCTAGAACCTCTGAGGGAGTAGGCCTGAGCCAGGACCTCTGTGGGAGTGGGCCTAAATCAGGGGCCACTGTGGGAGTGGGCCCAGGCCAGGGACAGCTACAGAAATAGGTTGGAGCCAGTGACCTCTGCTGGAGCAGGCCTGAGGCAGTGAACTCCACAAGAGCAGGTATAAGGGAGTGACAGCTGAGGGAGTAGGCTGGAGTCAGAGACCTGTGGGCATGAGTCTGGGACCTCTGGGAGTAGGGCCTGATCCAGAGACAATTGCAGGACCAGGTCCAAGCCTGGGACCTCTGCAACAGCAGGCCCAGGCCAGGGGAATCTACTGAAATAGGCCTGAGCCAGCAACCTCCGCCAGAACAGGCATGAGGCAGCAAACTCCATAGAAGCAGGTACAATGGAGCAAACCTGAGGGAGCAGGCCCCAGTCAGAGAACTCTGCAGGAGCAGGAGTAGATACAAGGAAGCCACTGCTGAGCAAACAAGCCCGAACCAGAGACCTCTGCCTGAACAGACGTGAATTAGTGACCTCTAAGATAGCAGTCTTGAGGCAGCTACATTTTCTGAAGCAGGCCTGAGCCAATGACCTCTGCCAGAGCAGGTCCAAGGCAGCAACCTCAGCAGAAAGAGCCCAGGCAAGCAATCTCCATGGAAGCAGGGACAAATGACCCCTAGTATTACAGAGCAAACCCCAAGAGTGCCAAGTGACTTTCAGGAACACGGAGTGACCAACAGGGTGACTACACCACGAGGAGAAACCATCTGAGTTTTGGATCCACTGGCACATGGAAGCTTGATCACCAGAGTCACAGACAGCCCCAACTACACCAATCAATGGAAAAGATGGGTAGACAAGGTTAGAACACATGCACACCACAAAGAGAAACAGGACACCAGTAAAATCTAGTGACCCTAAAAGAGCAAGACTTGAACAACCAAATATAGATGAAGCAGAAGAAAATGACATTAAAAATAATGTTAGCTGAATGTTTGAAGCCCTTAAAGAGAAAATGAAAATTTCTCTCAAAGAAATGGAGGAAAAGACAAAAAAAATTGGAAGACAGCAACAAAGTCCTTAAAGAAAAGCAAGAGAAAGCAATCTAACATATGAAAGAAACTATTTAAGACTTGAAAACTGAAATAGAGACAATAAAGAAAACACATGCTGAGGGAATTATAGAAACAAAAACCATGAGAAAACAATCAGGAACCACAAACACAAGCATAAACAGCAGAATACAAGAGATGGAAGAGAGAATTTCAAGCGCTGAAGATACAATAGAGGAAATAGACTCATCAGTCAAAGAAAACATTAAGTCTAACAAAAGCTTAACACAAAATATCCAGGAAATATGGGACACCATGAAAATACCAAACCTAAAAATAATACGTATAGAAGGAGAAGTCCAACTCAAAAGCAAAGAAAATATATTTAATAAAATCATAGAAGAAAACTTTCCCAACCTAAAGGAAGATATGCCTATGAAGATACAAGAAGCTTACAGAACACCAAAATACTGATTAAAAAAAAAAAAACAGTTCCCTAGCCACATAATAATCAAAACACTAAACATACGGAATAAGGAAAAATTATTAAGAGCTGCAAAGGACAAAAGGCCAAGTAACATATAAAAGCAGACCTATCAGAATTACACCTGCTTCTCAATGGAAACAGTGAAAGCCAGAAGGTATTGGTCAAGCGTTGTGCATACATTAAGAGAATACGATGCCAGCCCAGACTACTATACCCAGCAAAAATTTCAATAACCATAGAAAGACAAAACAAGATATTCCATGACAAAACCAGATTTAACCAATACCTAGCCACAAACCCAGCCCTACACAAAATACTAGAAGGACAACTCCAACCCAAGGAAGTTGGCTACATCAACAAAAACACAGATGATTGATGATCTCACAGCAACAAATCCCAAAGAAGGGGGAAACATAAAAAATGATATCACCAACAACAAAACCCAAATTAACAGGAGATAACAATCACGGATCATTAATATCCATTAAATGTGAATAGACTCAAATCACTTATAAAAAGGCACAGGCTAACAGACTGGATATGAAAACAGAATCCATCCTTCTGCTGCATACAAGAAACACACCTCAAACTCAAAGATATTACCTCAGAGTAAAGGATTGGGAAAAAATTTTCCAATCAAATGGACCTAAGTAACAAGCTGGTGTAGCTATCCAAATATCTAACAAAATAGACTTCAAACCAAAATCAATCAAAAGAGACAAAGAAGGACATTTCATATTAGTCACAGGAAAAATTGATCAAGAGGAAATCTCAATACTGAACATCTATGCCCCAAATACAAGGGCACCCTCATATGTGAAAGAAACACTTTTAAATCTTAAATGACACATTAAACCCCACACACTAATAGTAGGAGACTTCCACACTCCACTCTCACCACTGGACAGGTCTATCAGATAAAAAAATTAACAGAGAAATAAGGGAACTAACAGATGTTATGACTCAAATAGACATAACAGGCATCTATAGAACATTCCATCCAAACAGAAAAGAATATGCCTTCTTCTCAGAACCTCAAGGAACCTTCTCAAAAACTGACCACATACTAGGTAACAAAGAAAACCTCAATAGATAAAAAAAAAAAACTTGGAATAACCCCATGTATCTTATCTAATTATCATGGCTTAATATTAGAATTTAACAGCAACACTAATTCAAGAAAGCTCACAACCACATGGAAATTTAAAAAAAAATGCTCACTTGAATCATCAATGGGTCAAGGAAGAAATAAAAGAAAAAATTAAAGACTTCCTAAAATTCAATGAAAATGACCACACAACATGCTCAAATTTATGGGACACAATAAAAGCAGTGTTAAGAGGAAACTTCATAGTACTAAATGCCTACATAAAGGAGCTGGGAAAATCCTACTGTAGTGAATTAACAGAACATTTGAACATCTGGAACAAAAAGAAGCAAGCTCACCCAGGAGAACTAGACGACAGGAAATACTCAAATTGAGAGGTAAAATCAACAAAATAGAAACAAAATAAATACAAAGAATCAATGAGACAAAGAGTTGGTTCTTTGAGAAAAATCAACAAAATAGACAAACCTTTAGTCAAACTAACCCAAAAAACAGAGAGAGAATATCCAAATTAACAAAATCAGAAATGAAAAGGGGGATATAACAACAGACACGAAGGAAATCTAGAGAATCATTAGATCATATTTCAAAAACCTGTACTCCACAAAATTGGAAAACTTGAAGGAAATGGACAACTTTCTGGATAAATATCACTTACCAAAATTAAATCAAGACCAGATAAACAAATTAAACAAACCAATAACTGCTGACGAAATAGAAATAGTCATCAAAGTCTCCCAACCAAAAAAAAAAAAAAAAAAGCCCAGGACCAGATGGTTTCAGCTCAGAATTCTACAAGATTTTCAAAGAAGAAGTAATACCAATACTCCTCAAATTGTTCCACACAATAGAAACAGAAGGAACATTGCCAAACTCATTTTATGAGGCTATAATTACCCTGATACCAAACAACAACAAAAAAAATTACTAAGAAAGAGAATTCCAGACAAATCTCACTCATGAACACTGATGCAAAAATATTAAATAATATACTGGCAAATAGAATCCAAGAACACATCAGAGCCATCATCCACCATGATGAAATTGGCTTCATTCCAGAGATGTAGGGATGGTTCAAAATAAGAAAATCTGTCAACGTAATCCACCATATAAACAAACAAAAATAAAACCACATGATCATCTCATTAGATGCCAAAAAAGCTTTTGACAAAATACAACATCCCTTCATGATAAAGGTCTTGAAGAGAGCAGGATACAAGGAACAAAACTAAACATAACAGCAGTATACAGCAAAGCCAACAGCCAACATCAAACTAAATGGAGAGAAACTCACAGTCATCCCACTGAAATCAGGAACAAAACAAGGTTGTCCACTCTCTCCTTATCTATTCAATATAGTCCTTGAGGTCCTAACTAGAGCAATAAGACAACAAAAGGAGATCAAGGGCATACAAATCAGAAAAGGTGAAGTCAAACTCTTACCATTTGTTGATGATATGATAGTTTACATAAGCAATCCCAAAAATTCTACAAAGGAAATTCTACAACTCATAAACACTTTCAGTAATGTAGCAAGATACAAGATTAACTTAAAAAATCAGTAGTCCTCCTGTACGCAGATGATAAATGGGCTGAGAAAGAAATTGGAGAACCATCACCTTTCACAGTAGCCACAAATAGCATAAAATATCTTGGGATAGCTCTAACCAAACAAGTGGAATACCTGTATGACAAGAACTTTAAATCTTTGAAGAAAGAAACTGAAGAAGACACCATAAAATGGAAAGATCTACCAATCTTACCATAAACAATCTACAGATTCAATGCAATGCCCATGAAAATCCCAGAAAAATTCTTCACAGACCTCTAAAAAACAGTACTCAACTTCATATGGAAGAGCAAAAAACCCAGGATAGCCAAAACAATCCTGTACAATAAAAGAACTTCTGGAAGCATCACAATCTCTGACTTAAACTCTACTAGAGAGCTACAGTACTGAAAACAGCCTGGTATTGGCATAAAATCAGACAGGAGGACCAAAGGAACCTAATGGAAGACATAGATATTAATACACGCACCTATGAACACCTGATTTTTGACAAAGAAGAAAAAAATATAAAATAGAAAAAGAAAGCATATTCAACAAATGGTATGCGCATAACTGGATATCAACATGTAGAAGAATGAAAATACATCCATATCTATCCTCAGGCAGAAACTTCAAGTCTAAATGGATCAAAGACCTCAACATAAAGCCAACCACACTTAACCTCATAGAAGAGAAAGTGGGAAGTACACTTGAGCGCATTGGCACAGGAGACCACTTCCTAAGTAGAACCCCAGTATCACAGACATTGAGAGAAACAATTAATAAATTGGACCTCCTGGAACTGAAAAGCTTCTGTAAAGCAAAGGACATGGTCAACAAGACAAAATGACAGCCTACAGAATTGGAAAAGATCTTCACTAGCTCGACATCAGACAGAGGTCTGATCTCCAAAATATACAAGGAACTCAAGAAATTGAACACCAAAAGAACACATAATCCAATAAAACAATGGAGCACAGACCTAAACAGAGAACTCTCAACAGAGGAATCTAAAATGGCTGAAAGACACTTAAGGAAATGCTCAACATCCTTAGCAATCAGAGAAATGCAAATCAAAACAACTCTGAGATTCCATATTACACCTGTAAGAATGACCAAGATCAAAAACACTGATGACAGCTTATGCTGGAGAGGATGTGGGGTAAAGGGAACACTTCTGCATTGCTCGTGGGAATGCAAGCTGGTTCATCCCCTGTGGATATCAGTATGGCTATTATTCAGAAAATTAGGAAACCACCTTCCTCACGACCCAATAATACCACTTTGGGGTATATACCCAAAGGATGTTTAATCATACAACAAGGACATGTGCTCAACTATGTTCATAGCAGCTTTTTTTGCCATAGCCAGAACCTGGAAACAACCTAAATGCCCCTCGACTGAAGAATGGATAAGGAAAATTTGGTAAATTTACACAGCAGAAAAAAAAGTAATGACATCTTGAAATTTGTAGGCAAAGGACAGATCCAGAAAGCATGATATTGAGTGAGGTAACCCAGACCCAGAGAGACAAATGTTGCAGGTACTCACTCCACTCACAAGTGGCTTTTAGACATAAAGGCAAAGAAACCCAGCCTACAATTTACAATCCCAGAGAACCTAGACAACAATGAGGACCCTAAGAGAGAAATGCATGGATCCAATCCACATGAGAAGCAGAAAAGACAAGATTTCCTGAGTAAATTGGAAGCATGAGGATGGCGAGGGGAGGCAAAGGAAAAGGAGGGGAACAAAGAAAAATGTATAACTCAATAAAATCAATTATACAAATATTATGTCCTTCTGGGGTCTTTGATGGAGTTGAAGAATAGATAGTTATAATTACAGTTTTCCTTAGTTATGATAAATATAAATATTGTAACTGTAATCCTTGCTTGACACCTGTTCTGTTATATGTAATTTTATGTTAAATGTAATTCTATGTTAAAGTTAAAACCTTCCTTTTTAAACAGAAAAGGGGAAATGATATATGAAATCCTTCTGTATATGTGTTGCTTTTATTGGTTAATGAATAAAGAAGCTGGCTTGGCCTGTGATAGGGTAGAGTAGAGCTAGGTGGGGGAGGGGGCTAACTAAACTGAATGGTGGGGGGAAAAAAGGAAAAGTAGAAAGGTGCCATGTAGCCCTGTCGGAGACAGATATGCCAGAACCTTGCTGGTAAACCACGAGCCTCATGATAAAGTATAAAATAATAGAAATGGGTTAATTTAAGATGTAAGAACTAGCTGATAAGAAGCTAGAGCTATTAGGCCAAGCAGTGATTTAATTAATACGGTTTCTGTGTGATTATTTCAGGTCTTGGCAGCTGGGAATGAACAAGCAGCCCTTGTTCAACAGGTCTCCATTTCAGAGGCAGCAACATGGAGGGCAGGGAGAGAAGGATTTAATCTTGGCCAGTTTGATTTTCAGACCCATGACCTTACAAGGCCACTGTTTCCCTTTCTGTGCAGTAGAGTGACAAAAACTTACTCAGTGGGACCAGACCAGTGTTACAGGGGAAGTGAAAGTCTGGGTCTGAGTATACTCTTAAACTACATAGAGTTATTGTCAACCCCAAATACAGCTTGCCTGAAAGTAGTCTATTCTGGAGGCAAATATGAGTAACCATGGCCAGGAAACATGGATTCAAACTGCCCTAATACTATGTTTCAATGTGGAAACAGTTTTATGAATTTTTTATAGTGACAGAACAAAGGAAGTCACAAATCAACACACTTATAAATTATTTGATTTTAATTATGTGTGTATGGTGGCGGAAGAGGGCATGTGCCTGACGCCTTAGAGGCCAGAAGCATCCGATCCCCATGGAGATGCAGCTACGGATGCATGGGTCCTGGGAACTAACTGTGGTCCTCTGGAAGAGCCATGTGTGTTCTTAGTAGCTGAGGTCTCACCAGCCTCTCCAGGCGTTTATTCAAAAACTTGGTGGGAGTAACAAGTAGGCAGGTGTCCTGCCTGGTGTTTTCTGCCAACTCGACACAAGCTAGAGTTGTCTGGGAAGAGGAAATGCCCTTTGAATTGGCCTGTAGGCACATCTGTGGAAGGGTCCAGCTCACTGAAGGTAGTGCCACCCTTGACAAGGTGGTCATGAGTTATGTAGGAAAGCAGGCTGAGTGACCTATGAGGAGCGACCCAGTTAGCAACACTCCTCCATGGCCTCTGCATCAGCTCCTCCCTCCAGGCTCCTATTTTGAGTCCCAGCTCTGACTTCCTTTGATGATGGGCTGTGATGTAGAACTGTGAGAGAATAAACCCTTTCCTCTCCAAGTTGCCTTTGGTCCTGGCGGTTTTTATCACAGCGATAGGAACCTTAAGAGAGATAGCTGGTTATAGTAAAGTAAGGACATCTCAGCCTTAGGCCTCAGATCCTATCTGATGACATTCTCAGTCTTTGGGTTGGGAAAAGTTAGTGGCTTCTTAAGAATACATTTTAAAGATTTTTATATAAATGGATGTTAGGAGAGACATGAGGGTAGATAATGACTGACTTTCAAGTGACTAAAAATAGCTCAAGCTAATTCACCTGTGGTCTGCAACATTCTAACACTCTTGGTCACAAAGGTTAGTCATTTGGCCTTGTAGAATGTTTAACAAGGGTGTGACTTCTCTCTCTCTCTCTCTCTCTCTCTCTCTCTCTCTCTCTCTCTCTCTCTCAGATACGCACACACATGCACACATGCGCACACACACACACACCAACTTCAGTTCCCACTGTCTATGCGTTATGGAAAGATGTGGCTGAGTCACTTCCGTCTTCATGTGTTTGGCAGCAGGACATCTTTGTGAAGAATAAATTTATTGACTATGTTGACTCTACACAATTCAAGGAAATAGAATGTCCCTATTTGCCTATTACCTAATAGCGAGACAGAACTTGGGAGACAATCTACTCTGGAGACAGGTTTAGGTAGAGGAGTATAAGGATACGGGCTTTTGAAAATTGAGTTCTGATGATGGTGCCATGACTGTCGAAGGAAGTTTCCCTTCCCTTTCACCTCCACACCTCACACCCCAGCCCATCTTCCTTCTGTGGACTGACTAATATCAGTCATATGGAGAACCTCTGACAACTTCCTTGAGGTTCCATTAAGATCAGCCTGAAGTAGACTCTGTCTAGTTAACTAAAAGGTTTGTGGTAGGGGTGGTTGGAAGACCGAGGAGAATGATTAAGGGAAATTTTCAGCAAAGGATGGTTTTGACTGGCTCTGATTGCAGTGTTCTGAGCACCTGCAGTGAGCGCGGGTATCCACCCTCTCCACACCCTCCCTTCCCTCTGCACTCGGCTTTGGCTTGAGGCCACATCTGTTCTCTGCCCTTGTTGATGCTCGATGGTCAGTGAACACTGACTCACCAGCCCACAGAACGGGCACTGCCAGATGACTGAGAGCTCACCTTCCTCGCCTTTGCCCTTTCCAGAGAAACTTGCCTTTTGGTGATAATTGGTGTAGAAAATTTGTGTGCCTCATTTTTCATTTATCTTTTACCCACTTCTCATTTCTTCCTTTCGTGTATGTGACATGTACTGGTGTGTGCATGTGTGTGTTCATGTGTGCATGCTCATGCAAGGCAGCTCATAGCCACATTTTGAATGTCTTCTGAATAGCATGATCTGGGGTGCCCATCCTACCTGTTTTTCACCTGACTTCTATACCTGCCTCTCTAGCGCCCCCTCCCCATGTATCTGCTTCTGAAAGTCATGCACTGGTACATCCTTGCAAAGCTGTCTTCCATTACTCTGCAGCCTGTGTAGGTGCTGTCTACAGTGCAAGGGCTCCCCTGCGCTTTCTGTACGCACTACCTGGGCAGTCTCAGGCACAGGAGCGCAGCACACTTGTTTACATCAAGGGCTCCTGCTGAAGACAGGTTGACCAGAACTGAAGAATGTTGCTGGCCCGACCTCAGCCACACAGTGCTGGACTATGTAAACACCTGTAGCATGACTTAACACTGGCTGTCCCATTTAATCATCTGGACACTTAAAAACATGCAACTGTCTGTGCTTATCAAGGATTATGAAAATCTACACACCAAATGCCCCATTAATTCTGCCACTAGATATCCAGGCAAATAGAACCACAACTGAATTTATTTAGTGCCATTTTTCTAGTGGAGATTATGAGAGCCGTGCCTCAAATTTCTCTACTTCTGATTGCAAATTTTCATACAGGAAGTATGTGAAACCTATTTATGTACTATTCACTTAAGTCTTAACCAGCTGCAAGAAGACTGAAGTTTCCAAATTGTAGTTGGCATGGTAGTTGTACGTGTGTGTGGAGTCAGATGCAACAGATCACGTGGTACAGGTGTACAGAAGGTGATGATCCTGTCAGGGTGACGAGGTGTGGCCCCGGGACATGTGTTTCTGTATTGGACCTCTTGAACCCCCTTTTCTAGTCCTGTATGAGATATACAAAAGTTACAAAGGCAGATGAAGTGGCTCAATGGGTAAAGTCTCTCGCTGCAAGCCTCATGGGCTGGGGTCAGTGCCTGGAAGCCCCTGGTGAAAGGAGAAAATTGTCCCATATCCCTTACACACGAGTGTCTGTGCAGGCTCGCAACACCTTCCCCTTCCATAGCCTACGTAAACATGGAATTAAAACACGAACTACATAAAGAGTACTGTATGGTCGATCAGAGTCACCCTGCTGTAGGACGGAAGTCTACAGCATCGCACCTCTCTGTCTGTAGCTTGGCGACTCTTGTCTGACCCCGCTGTCCTCTCCCTCCCACTCCACAGCTCTATGATTGTTACTGCTGTCTTTCCCGCTGTGAGAAAAACTCTCTTTCCACACATGAGCAATGACATGCAGAGATAGACTTTTTGGGCGTGGCTTTTCACTTCACACTGTCTCCAGCCGCAGATGACAGTATTTCGTTCTTCGTGTGGCAGGATGATATTCCACCGTTATACAGATCCCATTTTCCCTATCCACTCATCTGACAGGGAACTCTTTGACTCCATATTCAGTTATCGCGAGAAGTGCTGTGGCCATACTGTCTCTTTGATATACTGACTGGAATTGCTGAATCATATACCAATTTTTTTTTATTTTGTTTTTGTTTTTTAAGACAGGGTTTCTCTGTGTAATAGTCCTGGCTGTCCTAGAACTCGCTCCGTAGACCAGGCTGGCCTCGAACTCACTGAGATCTGCCTGCCTCTGCCTCCTGAGTGCTGGGATTAAAGATGTGCACCAGCCCTGTCCAGCTTCATATACTAATTTTGATTGAGGACCTTTCACACTCTTTTTCCATAACATTTTACTTATTTATATCCTCATCAGTTTTTGTTATTCTTGCCTTTTTGGTAAAGTGATTCTGAGTCAAACAGAATGGAAACTCACAACAGTTTTGATTGACAGTTCCCTGATGATTAAAATGGTGAGATTTTCTTCCCATATAATCTTTGGTCACTTGTACGTGACAAGATCAAGTTCTGCGTGAATCAAGGTTGTTCCTCGCTGCTACTGGGCTTTACCTAGCATTGCGTCATAGGTTTCATTCTTCAACGTTAATTTATTTAATGTACCCTTTATGAAGAAATTCCTTGTTTAAAGCCATTTTGCTGAGTGTTATGGGAGGAGGGAGGGAAGGAAAGTAGGTTTCCCTCTGCCCTCGCTCCTGGGGAGCCAGCCAAGGAGCAAAGTGTAGAGGACAAAGGTCAGAGCACAGCACCGAAGGAGGAAGTGCTGGGGGCTTGCACTAGCAGCACGAGAGGCTCTGCTTAGCTTGTTGTGTGCACAGTTTCCTATTATTCTTTCCAGTCGTGGAAAGAGTCAAGAGTTGGCTAAAGCAGCATTCAAATTATGCCCAGCTTCCACAAACAGGCTCATTTGAATCTAGATAAAACTTATCCGATATTCTGCATATGACAACTCCCATTTGAATTCCTCTTTCAGCACCAATTTTCTAAGCCTTTCTTGCCCTTCTTTTTTATTGTTTATTGACTTTAGAAAATAGCAAAGAGATGGAGTGGGAAATGGGAAATTAGTCTGCTGGAAAAGGCAGCCTTTCTAAACGTGAATTCTTGATGCATTTAGAAATATCCTACAGAACTTTGGGTGTCCCTGGATAGCCCCACAAACAAGTATAGCTGAGATAGTTCTCAGGCTAAAGAGAAAAGAATACGAGTAATATTTACTGACTGCTTAAATGCCAGGCATTTATGCTAAGACCTTAGATGTTGCTTCTTATTTAATAGTCAGAACATCTTTTGAATAATTGTATCTTCTCTTTGTGGTGGGAGAGCAAATCAAGGAAGTATTGAGATGTACCCAAGGTCATTAGGGTCACTTGCAGGGAGCTGGCCTAGTACCCAGGTCTGTCATTAGGGTCACTGCAGTGGAGCTGGCACAGTACCCAAGGTCATTAGGATTACTGCAGTGGAGCTGGAACAGTACCCATGTCTGTCATTAGGGTCACTGCAGTGGAGCCGGCCCAGTACCCAGGTCTGTCATTAGGGTCACTTGCAGTGGAACTGGCGCAGTACCCATGTCTGTCATTAGGGTCACTTGCAGGGGAACTGGCGCAGTACCCATGTCTGTCATTAGGGTCACTTGCAGTGGAACTGGCGCAGTACCCATGTCTGTCATTAGGGTCACTTGCAGGGGAGTTGGCGGAGTACCCAGGTCTGTCATTAGGGCATGAAGACTGGTTTTGATAAGTGTTGGATCTTTAGTCCTTCAAGTAGTACATGGCATTTGGGAACTTTTAATAAAATATCTACTGAATGAGTGAATAAGTGGCTTATACTCTGGCTTTAGAAGCGAATCTCTGGCAAGTGGGTCAAGTCACATGACCACTATAGATTCCAAGCTCGAGTCCCACCTTGACGAGCCGTCTGCCAGAAAAGAAAGTGCCATACAAGTGGCACGCAGGTCCCACCTCAGTCCTCCAGCTGCTAGCAGTAAATGTGACGATTATTCCCATGCCTCTCTGTCTCCAGTGTCCTTTCTGCAGGATCCCCTCTGCTCTCTCAAAGCGCCTCGACATTCTCTTTGGACCCCAGCAGTCTTCTAGATAAGACCCTCCGCATACAAACTTTGAAAGCTTTCCCCGCTGCTGTAAGAAAACCATCTTTCCACATATGGTCACACCTCCTCAGGACCCCAAGCCCCCGTGGACAGCAAGATTTGTCTTTTCCTCTCACTATTGTCCCCTTTCTACTTCCAACATTGTTTTCGAATAATTCTTTGGATTATGATACAAAAACAACATAATTTCTTAATAGCCTTCTTAGGCTCCCCACATTGACTTCCTGCCACAGCAGTCAGCTCAGCAGCAGCAGTTAGCACTGGGGAGTCCTCATTTCCTGACCTTCTCTCTTGCCTTCATCCTGGTCCAGCACCTGGTCTGGGAGCCACAATCTGTGCTTCACTGAATTGTTAGGCTGAGCCCTGGATCTGAAGCCCCTTTGAAAAGGCTTGATGCATTTCCAAAGCACAGCCAAGATCCTTCTTAGAATGTCCCTCCATTTGGGTTTGTCAGAGGCCAGAGAGGTAATTTGCTCCCTGCAGGTTCATTCCGGGAGATCTGATCTGTCAGTTTGTCATTTTACCAAAGACAGTGGCTGTTGTGAGGACCAGGAAGGAAAATAAAAGAATGTACTAGACCGTATTACTATCAATATCCCATTTGCATTTCAAATCCAACAAGACAAATGAAGAAAGGACTTAGTGTGGATGAGAGTTGCTGGAGCTGACCTTGGGGTCTGGCAGATGCCCACTCTGCCCTGCTGCTGCAACTGTGTCCCCACTGAAATCTGGAGCTGAACTTAGGGTGCTGGCAGATGCACACTCTGCTCTGCTGCTGCAACTGTGCCCCACTGAAATCTGGAGCTGAACTTAGGGTGCTGGCAGATGCACACTCTGCTCTGCTGCTGCAACTGTGTCCCACTGAAATCTGGAGCTGAACTTAGGGTGCTGGCAGATGCACACTCTGCCCTGCTGCTGCAACTGTGCCCCACTGAAATCTGGAGCTGAACTTAGGGTGCTGGCAGATGCACACTCTGCTCTGCTGCTGCAACTGTGTCCCTACTGAAGTCTGGAGCATTCCTGGAGGCCCAAATGAAACATAGCTCTCAGTGTTCCTCTGCATGAATGTGAATGTAGCCACAGCGACACTTGTGCGTCTGGCTATTGCACATCACTGGCAGGGGACATGTCTACTCAGCCCTGGATCTGGCCTACAAGATGTAAGGCAACCTTTTCAAGGCCATGAGATTTTAATAGTCTTTAAAGTGAAGTTACTAGACATCATACTTTTCCTGGGTAAAACATACAATTAGTGTATGAATCTAGGTTTTACAGGAGACATGTGTGCAGGGTGTTTGTTTAACTAGCCTCAGACTGATTGGCATGCAGGCTTACGCCAATATTTTTCTATTAGTCTGTGAATAGGCAGTCCAATGAATTATTTATTGGGTTCGCACATCCTGGTGCTTTCCCTTTCTTTTTTGTTAAGAACATTCTCTATTGGAAGTCATGGCCTCCTTTAGTCTATTAACCTTCCCCTGTCTGGCTCTCCTCGCTTGAGGAAGAAACCATTAAAATCCCCAGGCAACACTTTGAAGCACAGAGAAAGTGGCTGTGCCTGCTCAAGACCTTTGACACCTCCGATTGGAATCTTCCTTCTCTCCGAGCTGATTGCAGGGGTTGTACCACACAGACACCCACATTGAACTATTTTTGAGATGAGTACAGCTTCTGTGAAGGAGGAGAGACAGCTACCTGGCCTCTTTCCCTGACAGACCCCGGCCTCATTTCCTGAAGAGAAGAGAGGTGCTGGGGCAGGGTTTTTTCAAGAGTGGTCTTATCTTCCCTTTGTCCTCTCTGGCACCTTTCTTTGCCCTTCCCCCTCTTGTTACCATCTAGGACCAAGATTGTACTGTAGCAGTTCTTTACCCTAGCTGGAGCCATGGTGACCAAGGAGCAGGAGTGAGCAGCAGGATCAGATTCTGATGCGCACTCTGCCATCTCTGCCAGCAGGGTTTACTGGGGGATTAGTCAGAATGTGCGAGGAGAGAAGTGGGCGCTAACTCCTGGTTTGTGACCCATGCCGTAAGAAGAATACTCATGCCAGGTTCTGAGGTGGGGCACTCAGACAGAGGAGTAGCAGGTAGAGGGAGAGGGTTCAAGAATTTGATTTGAGATACCCATGGGAGGGCCAAGGAAACAAGCAAACTTGGAATTTAGGAAAGTCTACAGGGGAAAGAGCATGAGGCTTTGGGGTACATTTGGAGCTATAGTCTTAGCAAAATATCTTGAAAATATATCTAATATACCTGAGTGTTGTTGAATATTTGACTATGTAGATGAGTTGCGTTTGTTTATGACGCAGAATATTTGTTTAACTAAGTAAAGATGTGTTGTCTTTTTTTAGTTAGGTAAAGATGTGCTGTTGTTTTACCTTGCTTACCTAAGGCACCTGACTGATCTAATAAAAAAAACTGAATGGCCAATAACAAGGAGGATGTATTGGTGGAACTGGCAGTCAGGAAAAGTACATAGGAGGAGAAATTTAGGCCCAGGGAAGGAAAAAAAGACAAAATGGAGACACCAGGGACCAAGTGTCTAGACACAGACATGGAGGAAGCAGGAAAGTAGAACATACAGAATGAAAGGCAAAAAGCAAAGGCAAAATGTCAATGAATAGAAACAGGTTAAATTAAGTTAAAAGAGCTAGTGGGACAAGCCGAAGCTAAGGCCAAACATTCATAATTAATAATAAGTGTCTGTGTCTTTATTTCAGAGCTGGTTGGTGGCTCAAAGAAAAATTACAGCTACGCCTGAGTCCTATTAGCGTATCTTTGTATTTTAGATTGTATTTCTCATAGTTCAGATGTCTGTTGTTATATTACAAACCACCCCACATTGTGCTGCTGTGGATTCCTTTACACTGTGTGGATACATGTCACCATGATAGGTTTAATAAAGAAGCTGACTGGCCTATAGCTAGGCAGGATAATGTTAGGTGGGAGAACCAGACAAAGAGAATGCGGTAGAGAAGATGAGCTGAGTCTGAGCAGATGCCATGACACTCAGAGCAAGCAGGATGGTAAATGAACCTCGGGGCAGCACATAGATTAATAAAAATGGGTTAAGTTATGAGAGCTAGCTAAAAACAAGCCTAAGCAATCAGCTGAGAACTGCTAATTAATAAGTCTCTGTGTGATTATTTAGGAGCTGGTTGGCCGACAGCTGACTGGAGGTCCTAATGAAAAGCTCCGCCTACATACTGCTTCAAACCATGATGATTTGCTACCATTTTAGCATTCTGTGGGCTGGGATTGCTTCAACCTGATTAATTTGCATCTGTCACTCAATGACATTCAGAGGGAGCTTGGTGCAAAGGCCTCTCATTCTACAGAGCATCTCGTGTCCTCTCAGCTGGCAACTTAGCTTGCGTTCTTTAAGTGGTGGCAACCTGGTCCTGAGAGGGTAAATGCACTATCCTAGCACTTATCCAGCCTCTGCTTGTATTGTTTTCTAGTGTCTCAGTTAGCCAAGCAAAATCACAAGGTGAGGGACAGAGTCTGTGTAGGAGGGACTTACAGGAGGGTATGAACACTTGAACACTGGGCAGGGGTTTAAGTTAGAACTATCATGGAAGAATCATCTCCACCTGACTTGACAAAGTTAAATAAAGGTGCCATATATAAACTGTCATGTAATAATACTCAACAAATCTTAAAGATCATTGTTAAGGCACAACCTTTAAAGGCACATGCCTTTAATCCCAGTACTCAGGAGTTAGGTAGGTGGATCTCTGTGAGTTCAAAGCCAGCATGGTCTACAGAGTGAGTTCAGAACAGCCAGAACTGTTTCACAGAGAAACCCTGTCTTAAAAACCAATAACAATAGTAGTAGTAGTAAATAAATAATAAATATATTTAAAAAGTCAATCCCAGGACCCATAGGTATCCATCCTATTTCACAAATATACATGAGAAAAACTTGCCATGCTGGCTGGATATTTTCACTATATTTTCCAGAGCAGAGTTATATTCTTTTTTCCTATATATGCCTTGCACTGCCTAATAGATGTTCTGTGACTATATAAAATCTAGCAAACAAGTTCTCTCATGATCTTATTTTTTCTTCTTCTTTTTTTTTTTTTTTAATTTTTCCAGTTCTAGGATCAAGCCTACATGCATGGATTCTGGAAAAGTGTTCTATCATTGAATTATATCCTTAGACCAATTGATGCTCTGATTTTTGAAAAATAAAGATTCCCTTTTATACTTATTAAAAATGACTTTACAAGCCAGGCAGTGTTGGTGCACACCTTTAATCCAAGCACTCAGGAAGCAGAGGCAGGCAAATCTCTGTGAGTTCAAGGCCAGCCTCGTCTATAAGAACTAGTTCCAAGACAGTCTCCAAAGCTACAGAGAAATCCTGTCTCAAAAAAAATGAATTTATGAACCAGCAACCTCCACAGGAGCAGGCCTGAGCCAGTGACTTTTGTGGCACCAGGCCTGAACCAACAACTTCTGTGGAACCAGGACTGAGCTCGAAGCCTCTGCTGGACCAGGCATGAGTTAGCGACCTCCATTGGAGCAGTCTCAAGCAACATCCATGGGATCAGGCCCGAATAACCTCCAAGAATGCTGAGCGACCTCCAGGGTAACTGGAACTGTAGCCCCAACTCCACCATGAGGAGCAATTATCTGAGCCTTGGATCCACTTTAGCTGGAAGAGTGACCAGAGACACGGCTCCAACTACACCAACCAGAGGAAAAGATGGGTAGACAACAAGGTGAGCACACACTCAACACCACAAAGAGACACAGCACCACCAAGAACTAGTGACCCTACAACAGCAAGACTCAAATACCCCAAAACAGATGAAGCAGAAGAAAATGACCTAAAAAGACTTTAGGAGAATGTTAGAGGCCCTTAAAGAGGAAATGAAAAATTCCCTCAAAGAAATGGAGGAAAAGACAAACAAAAAATTGAAAGAAATCAACAAATCCCTTAAAAAAAACAACAACAACAAAAAGCAATCAAACAGGTGAAAGAAGCGATTCAAGACTTGAAAACTAAAATAGAGACAATAAAGAAAACTCAAACCGAGGGAATTCTAGAAATGTAAAATATGGGGAAAAGATCAAGAACCACAAATGTAAGCATAAACAGCAGAATACAAGAGATGGAAGAGAGAATCTCAAGCACTGAAGATACAATAGAGGAAATAGACTCATTGGTTAAAGAAAACATTAAATCTAACAAAAGCTTAACACAAAATATCCAGGAAATATGGGACACTATGAAAAGACCAAACCTAAGAAGAATAGGTATAGAAAAAAGAGAAGTTCAAATCAAAAGCTAGAATATATATTCAACAAAATCATAGAAGAAAACTTTCCCAACCTAAAGAAAGATATGCATATGAAGATACAAGAAGCTTACAGAACAGTAAATAGACTGGACACAAAAAAAGTTCCCTCACCACATAATAATCAAAACACTAAATATACAGAATAAAGAAAGAATATTAAGAGCTGCAAAGGAAAAAGGCCATGTAACATATAAAGAAAGACCTATCAGAATTACACCTGACTTCTCAATGAAAACAATGAAAGCCAGAAGGTACTGGTCAAGAGTCATGCACACATTAAGAGACCGGGGATGCCAGTCCAGACTACTATACCCAACAAAACTTTCAATCACTGTAGACAGAAGAAACAAGATATTTCATGACAGAACCAGATTTAACTAATACCTAGCCGCAAACCCAGCCCTACGCAAAGTGCTAGAAGGAAAACTTCAACCCAAGGAAATCAACTACACCCACAAAAGCACAGACAATAGATGATCTCACAGCAACAAATCCCAAAGAAGGGAAAACACACACAATAACATCACTAACAATGAAAACTAAAATAACAGGAATTAGCAATCACTTGTCATAATATCCACTAATATAAATGGACTCAACTCACTTATAAGAAAACACAGGTTAACAGATTGGATAAGAAAACAGAATCAATCCTTCTGCTGAGTACAAGAAACACACCTCAATCTCAAAGACAGACATCACTTTAGAGTAAAGAATTGGGGAAAAATTTTCTAATCAAATGAACCTAAGAAACAGGCTGGTGTAGCTATCCTAATATCTAACAAAATAGACTTCAAACTAAAATCAGTCAAAAGAGACAAAAAAGGACATTTCATATTAATCACTGGAAAAAATCCATTAAGAGAAAATATCAATACTGAACATCAATGCCCCAAATACAAGGGAACCCTCATATGTAAAAGAAATGCTACTAAAGTTTAAATCACACATTAAACCCCACACACTAATAGTGGGAGACTCAAGCACCCCACTTTCACCGCTCAACAGGTCTGTCTGCTAGATAACAACTTAGCAGAGATGTTATGACTTAAATGAACTTAGCAGACTCCTATAGAATATTCCATTCAAACATAAAAGAATATACCTTTTTTTCAGCACCTCATGGAACCATCTCAAAAAATTAACCACACACTAGGTAACAAAGCAAACCTTGACAGATACAAAAAAATTGGAATAACCCCATGTATCTTATCAGATGACCATGGCTTAAAATTAGAATTCAATAGCAACACTAATTCCAGAAAGCCCACAAACACATGGAAATTAAATAATGCTCACCTGAAGCATCACTGGGTCAAGGAAGAAATAAAGAAATAAATTAAAGACTTCTTAAAATTTAATGGAAATAACCACAAAACAGACCCAAATTTATCGGACACAATGAAAACAGTGTTAAGAGGAAAGTTCATAGCACTAAATGCCTACATAAAGAAGCTGGAAAAATCCCACTGATGAGTTAACAATACACCTGAAAAGTCTAGAACAAAAAGAAGCAAACTCACCCAGGAAAACTAGAAGACAGGAAATAATCAAATTGAGACATGAAATCAGCAAAATAGAAACAAAGCAAACAATACAAGGAATCAACGAGACAAAGAGTTGGTTCTTCAAGAAAATCAACAAAGGGGCTGAAGAGATGGCTCTGAGGTTAAGAGCATTGCCTGCTCTTCCAAAGGTCCTGAGTTCAATTCCCAGCAACCACATGGTGGCTTACAACCATCTGTAATGAGGTCTGGTGCCCTCTTCTGGCCTGCAGGCATACACACAGACAGAATATTGTATACCTAATAAATAAATAAATATTTTTTAAAAAAGAAAATCAACAAAATAGACAAACCTTTACACAAACTAACCAAAAGATAGAGAAATAATATCCAAATTAACAAAATCAGAAACAAAAAGGGAGGCTATAACAACAGACACTCAGGAAATCCAGAGAATCATCAAGTCATACTTCAAAAACCTGTGTTCCACAGCATTGGAAAACATAAAGGAAATGAATCTGGATAAATATCACTTACCAAAATTAAATCATGACCAGATAAGCAAATTAAACAGACCTATAACTATTAAAGAAATAGAAACAGTCATCAAAAGTCTCCTGACACCCCCCCCAAAAAAAAAGCAAGGACAAGGTGGTTTCAGTGCAGAATTTCACAAGACTTTCAAAGAACTAATACCAATACCCCGAAATTGTTCCACACAATAGAAACAGAAGGAACATTACCAAACTGTTTTGACCTATATGACAGGAACTTTAAATCTTTGAAGAAAGAAATTGAAGAAGAAACCAGAAAATAGAAAGATCTACCATGCTCTTGGTTAGGTAGAATTAACATAGTAAAAATGGCAATCTTAACAAAAGCAATCTACAGGTTCAATGCAATGTCCATCAAAATCCCAGAAAAATTCTTCACAGACATTAAAAGAACAACACTCAGCTTCATATAGAAAACTCAGGATATCCCAAACAATCCTGTAAAATAAAAGAATTTCTGGAGGCATCACAATCCCTGACTTCAAACTCTACTACAGAGCTACAGTACTGAAAACAGCCGGGTATTGGCATAAGAACAGACAGGAGGACCAATGGAACCGAATAGAAGTCTGGGTATTGGCATAAAAACAGACAGGAGGGCCAATGGCATCAAATTGAAGACCCAGGTATCAATCCACACACTTACGAACACCTGATTTTTGACAAAGAAACAAAAAATATAAAATGGAAAAAAGCATATTCAACAAATGGTGCTGGCATAACTGGATAGCAACATGTAGAATAATGAAAATGGATCCATATCTATCATCATGTACAAAACTCAAGTCCAGATGGATCAAAGACTTTAACATAAAGCCAGCCACACTGAACCTCATAGGAGAGAAAGTGGGAAGTACACTTGAACTCATTGGCACAGGAGACCACTTCCTAAATATAACCCCAGTAGCACAGACATTGAGAGCAACAATTAATAAATGGGACCTCCTGAAACTGAGAAGCTTCTGTAAAGCAAAGGACATGGTCAACGAGACAAAGTGACAGCCTACAGAATGGGAAAAGATCTTCACCAACCCCACATCAGACAGAGTTGATCTCTAAAATATACAAAGAACTCAAGAAATTGGTCACCAAAAGAACAAATAATTTAATTTTAAAAAATGGGTTACAGACCTAAACAGAGAACTCTCAACAGAGGAACCTAAAATGGCTGAAAGACACTTAAGGGAATGCTCAACATCCTTAACCATCAGAGAAATGCAAATCAAAACAACTCTGAGATTCCAACTTACACCTGTAAGAATGGCCAAGATCAAAAACACTGAGTACAGCTTATGATAGAGTATGTGATGTAAAGGGAACACTCCTGCCTGCATTGCTGGTGGGAGTGAAAACTGGTACAGCCACTTTGGAAAACAGTATGGCAATTTCTCAGAAAATTAGGAAACAACCTACCTCAGCACCCAGCAATCCCACTTTTGGGTATATACGCAAAAGATTCTCAATCGTGCCACAAGGACATGTGCTCAACTATGTTCATAGCAGCATTGTTTGTCATAGCCAGAACCTGAAAAAAAGACCCTGAGTGCCCCTTGACCAAAGAATGGATAAGGAAATGTGCTACATTTACACAATGGAGCACTGCACAGCAGAAAGAAATAATGACACCTTGAAATTTGCGGGCACAAGGATGGATCTAGAAAACAGCATATTGAATAAGGTAACCCAGACCCAGAAAGACAAACATAATATGTACTCACTCAAAAGAAGCTTTTAACATAAAGCAAAGAAAAATCAGCCTACAATTCACAACCCCAAAGAACCTAGACAATAAAGAGGACCCAAAGAAAGACATGTGTATCTAATCTACATGGGAAGAAGAAAAAGTCAAGATCTTCTGAGTAAATTGGGACCATAGGAACCATGGGAGAGGGTTGAAGGGGAAGGAGGAGGAAGAAAGGGGATTGGAGAAAAATATATAACTCAATGAAAACAATTAAAAACTGACTTTAAAATAAAATCTTTTAAAAATCTGGGCACATAAATTTTTCCCATGATTCTCTTATGTAAAAATTATGTGTTCATATTTTGAAATTTGGATCAAAAACTTATTTCTATTTGTAATTTTCTAATGATTTCCTTAGCATTTGATTATCTTTCTCTATTAGCCACATCAGAGTTTCTGTAAATACTGCAACAGCAAAGAACAAAGCATTCAGGCTTCAACCATAGCTCTTTGCCTGCACCGCAATACCACTTCCCAGTGCATGGTTTAGCAGAGACTTGTGCACATAGACATGGTATAGAGGTATGCTATCCCATCGTAAGACTAAAATCTTGACTGTGATGCTCACATGAAGAATCTACCAGTCCAATTATCTTTAGATTTCTATAAAATAATACCCATAATAGTTCTGATACTTGGAAATTTTCAAGACAGAAAAACAACTTTTGAGAATGATTGAACTTTTATGGAGTATATTCACATATATGTCTAACAACAGATAGTGTAATTCAAGAGAGAGATCTATCATTTTTTAATTAATTAATTAAATAATTTTGGTTTTTTGAGACAAAGTTTCTCTGTAGCTTTGGAACCTGTTCTGGAAACTAGCTCTTGTAGGCCAGGCTGGCCTCGAACTCACAGAGACCCGCCTGCTTCTGCCTCCCGAATGCTGGGATTAAAGGCATGCACCACCACCATCTAGCCTATCAAATTTTTTAAATTTTTATTTAGTCTGGGAATTTCATACATCTATCCAATACGTGTTGATCATATCCTCCTCACACTTCCCTCTCCAACTCCTCCCAGAAGCCTCATACCATCACAACCTCCTCCCAAGTTCATGTCCTTTTATATTTTTAACTCAGTCCAGTTAGTGGTCCCAGTGTTTGCATGGGTGTTGGGGCATCTGGATCATACACAACCTTCTAGGGCCCATACCTCTGCAGCTAAGTCACTCCCTCTCCCTCAGTGGTCATCAACGTCCAATAGATCTCTAGATAGAGGTGGGCCTTTGAGAGCCCCTTCCTTCTCCCTGCTGGAATCTCTGTCATCATTTTTAAGATGAGAATTGCTTAGTTGTCTGTGGGGTGTTCTTTTCCTCTTTGCATTGTTGAGGCTCTGTAGGTTCTCTTTGGGTTCTGACCCCAGATCCTAGGCCTGGTACTGAGATTCGCTCCTCTGACATCCTTGAATCCCCTAATAGATTTCCGGTCTGTGCAGAAATCCTATGATGCCCAGCATAGCGCCTTTTGGCTACGTGAGTAGCTTCTCTGCTCTTACTGCTGAGGCTCCACCCGACCGCCTACCCTCCTGGGTGAACCATTGCTGCTGTGGTCTTGGGAAAGAAAATTTAGTCTTTTTCTTTTAAAAGAAAAGTGCTTCTTGCTTGGGATCCAAACAAAACTCTTTGTTTCTTGGCAGAAGCAAGCTTGGTTTCCAGAAGATGTCTTCTGTGCCACTTCTCAACACCGTTGTTCATAAGAACTGCACAGGGGTGTGCTGGCTAAACCACACCGAGTGCAGCGTTACAGTGCAGCAGCAGCAGGAGGGCACAGAGCAAAGCAGAAATGGATGGTAAGAAATGGGTCGTAATGGAGAGAAATAGAAATGAAGAGTAAGCCCAATGTCTCAGCACTGACTGACTCCTTTCTTTCTGAATTTCTGGTGTGACTTTCATAACCATGGGCTCATGGTTTGCCTTACCCATGTAAGTTGTTTTAGCTTCATTTCTGTTGTGATAAAATATCCAGGCAAAAAGCAAGTTAGGAAAGAAGGTCGTTTATTTTAGCTTATAGTTACAGTTACAGTCCATCATCTCCGGGAAGTTAAGGCAGGAATGTTAAACAGCTGGTCACATTACATCCACAGTCAAGAGCAGAGAGAACTGAACGAACGCATCTATGCTTACTTGCTTGCTTGCTCCCTTGATTTTTCCACTCATATGCAATTCTCCGTTATTAGGGAACAGTACTGTCCACAGTGGACTGGGTTTTCCCACGCCAGTTAACCTAGTTATGCAGACATGCCCCAGGCTAACTCAGTTTTAGCAATCTCCCATGAGTCTCCCTTACCATATAATTCTAGGTTGTATCAAGTTGAAAATTCAAGTGAAACACCACACAATCAAATAAATTCATTTCTTCACTTTGCTTATAAAATTAATTATCAGATTATTTTCAAATTGGGAAGTCATTGGCCATAAAGGCATATGCTTTCCTTGGTTTTAGAATCACTTACAGTTGATAGTAATTTACGTGTCTTCCAAAAGTCAAATGATATTGAGTGACCTTTGACCTAGCTGTCACACACACACACACAAACACATCAGTCAGGCTAGTATCAGTGATGCTGCCGTAACAACCAATTTTGAATTTCAGTTATGTCTAAGGTTTATTTCTCACACAGGCTTTTTCCAAGTGTGATTTGGCTGAAGAACTCTGGTCACCACTGTCACTCAAGGTCCCTGGATGATAGAAACTTCATCTTGACTCCGTTTTGATCATACAGACAGAGTATGAAGTGTAGAAAGTTGTGGCTTGATTCTTGACTCTTCGTATTTCTCTGATAAAACAAGTCTTATGGCCAGAACTAGTTCTGGAGGAGAAATCCGTTCAAAGCTGTTAAGTCTTCAAGCGGAGATGATTTGGGGTATGGTGAGCAGCCCAATGACTACTGTAGTACTTAAAAATGACCCTCACCAGAAACTCCAGTTACCTAAACCATGGGAAAATGCAATAATCCACACTGAAAAGGAGGGACCATGTGGTCGCCTTTCCTACACTATTCATGTATTACTTCAGAAAAGGAATTTGGAAATGCCTACCTGGTGTGGGAGGGTCCTTCTGTGTTTGGGTTGCTTTTATCAGTTAATAAAGAAACTGCCTTGGCCTTTTGATAGGGCAGGACTTAGATAGACAGGGAAAGAGAACAGAATGCTGGGAAGGGGTCAGAATAGAGAGAGCCGCCACCGTGAAGCTCCCAGGTCACACACGCTGAATCTTTCCCAGTAAGCCACGACTCGTGGTGACACACAGATTATTAGAAATGGGTTAAACAAATATGTGAGAGTTAGCCAATAAGAGGCTAGAGCTAATGGGCCAGGCAGTATTTCAATGAATACAGTTTCCGTGTAATTATTTCGGGTATAAGCTAGCCAGGCACCCGGCGGCGGGAGCCGGTTGGCCTCTGGGACCAAAAGCAGGCCCGCGCGCCCTCTTGCAACACCTACCAAGAGCCTCAAAATTGCTCATTAAGTTTGAACTGGGCTTATACCTTCAGAATGTAGGGAGATCCTATCTTACAAATGATTTGACAGCGGAGGTCAAGGGAAGGGGAGCGCGTGAAGAAAGAGGGTGGACGGAGCTGCCAGGAGCTGGCTGTGAGCACGGCCACTATTCTGCCTGCAACCTTTGTGAGAGAGAAAGCCTTATTCTTCCCAGGTGCTCCTCCCTCGCCCTCCCTCAGCAGACAGCACAGAGTAGATCACTGCAGTCCTCATGCCTCCTTCCTCTGCTTCTTCCTGGCCCCTTCCTGGCCCTTCACCCACACGCGGAGGGTCTCAACTTCTAAAGCCCCAGAGGCTTTGTTTGGCGCCCTCTGCAGAGAGGGACTTTGGGGTAGATTCTGGAAAAACACTTTAGAATCAGCGATTGTCTGTGCAGAGGTCGAAGTTTTAGTTAAAACTGCACATGGCTCCTAGTCTTCTCCCCCTCATCTAAGGTTGAGGAAAGAGCAATGACTGCAGAAACCCTGGTCCCCTGTACTTCTCTGAATGGCCAGTGAAATGTTCGTATTCCCGTTCACCTCAATAGGGCTGTCGGGGGAGCCTCGCCTTCTAGTGGGAACTTGGGCTTCAGCCATGGGATGGTGGGGCAGAGGGAATGAGATGGAATGCGGAGTGAAGGTCTAGTTACAGATTGAAACCGGGAACTTAGACGGAACAGGACTTTTCAGGAAATTCCATCTGACCCTCAGCGAGCAAAGGCAAATGCAGAGGCCTGGTGAGGCAGGATGGAAGGTGTAAGCAAATGCCTGCAAGACCCTGAAAGGGGTACTTTCAGCCTGGCTTTGCCTTGACCTTGGATGACCTTTCCAATTGTCCAAGGCAGGCTGATTTTAGGACACCTGTCTCATGCAGCAGCTGGGAATGTTAGTCCCACCTAGCTCCACTCAGCTGGAAGTGGGGTCCAGCCAAGCTACCAGCTGTCTCCCTGCTGGTGCTCACAGTTTATCCTTAACTGCTGTTACTCCTTTGTCCCATAAGACTAATCTCTTTCTCTGAAGGGCTGCTTGAAAATGCATGTTCTAGATCTGAACGTTTTCCCAGGCAGGGCTAAGAACAAGCCCTGACATCCTGGGGGGAATAAAGCCATTTGCAGGTTTCTGAGATTTCAAGGGTTGTAATAAATTACCAGACATCTGGTGGCTCACAACAACAGGACTTTATCCTGTAACATTCTGGTGCTGAAGTCTGACATCAAAGTTTCAGCAGACCCGTCTCTAGCTTCTTGTGCTTGCTGGCAGCTGTTGGCATACTGACTTCCAGCTGCCTCATCCCAGTTCCCATCTCCACCTCGACTGTCATGTGATCTTCCCTGGACGTGTCTGTGCCTTGAACAAAGTCTCTTCTTTTTTTATATATAAATACCATCACCTGGATTTGGACGCTGACCTACTGCTCAGAGGCATCAAGGTTTAGGACTTGAGTACATTTTTTAGGGGCTGCACCTGAACCCAGAGCCATGGATACACACTAGTTTGACTCACCAGTGTGAGACACTCTTTAGTCTAGCATGTTGACATGTGGGCTGCTCTTTAGAAGCGGCTCTCGGGGGAAGGGAGGGGAAGGAGACAGCGCACTATTTGACCCAAACTGAACTTGAAGTGCCGAGAGCAGAGAAATAGAAGCGGTGTGTTCTGGCTCGCCTCCTTCGTACAGTGTGGCATAAGCTAGAACTCTGCTATCCTGACGTTTGAGAAGACTTCATCTCCCAGCTTGTCTGTTTTCATATTCTCTGTATTAGGTGTAACCAATATAGGTTCTTTCTGCCTTAAAAAGTCAATAGAAACCTGTTGCTGCCTCACATATGATCAAGCAGAGACTCAGAAAAGCTGTTATAACCCGTTCATGAAAATCCAGGTGGTGAGCAATATAGCTGAGTGCCAACCTCAATGCCAGTCTCTTTAACCCGTTGGAAACCCATTTGCTTTGACTTGAACTTTCGTGTAGATACCCGCTATTCAGTAAGTACCAGGTACTCAACCAAAACAATAAAGCAAGGGATCCAGTGACATCACTCCAAACTCACACTGTAGAAGGGGGACTCTGAGGGATACAGGAAGCAAAGAAATGAAACTGAAGGAAAAACCTAGGAGAGCTCAAGGGTCTGACATGGAGATGTGCCTTATGGCTGACCACATCTTCTGTCATTTAGGTCCCCTTCCAATCAGTAGAGGGAGTTTATAGTTAAAGAGCCACAGCTTCATGGGCTGAGATAGCTTAGTGTACTGTCTTAGTTAGGGTTTCTATTTCTCTAAAGAAACACCATGGCCATGGCAACTCTTACAAAGGAAAGCATTTGATTGGCTGGCTCACAGTTCAGAGGTCCAGTCCATTGTCATCACGGTGGCACAGCCATTTTCTTTCAAACCGCTGCAGGTACAGGCACCCGCTCACATCCCAGTAGCTTAGGCTGCTCTGTTGCTAGCCTTTCTTTGTTTGCTAAATTTCCAGGAAAGCAAAATAGAAACATCTAGATCAGCTGATGGCTGCCCAGGTGACATGTTGAACTGACTTAAAGTTCACACATGAGTATGGCTGGATTTTGAGAAGAGTTGCTTGGATCTTTTGCAGGCTTTAATATTGATAGGGCATAAGTATAAGATATTCCTAATCACACTCATTTCTGTTTTGTTTTGCCTCCTATAGCTCACGCAAGCCATCATGCCTGGCAGTAGTAATTTTTTTTAAAATTGACATACATTTTGTTGTTTGAAGCTTGAGAACAATTTTATTGAGGTTTAACCCCAGGCCAGGCAAATTGTAAGTTTGGGCAGCTTCCTGGAGGGAAATGAAGTGAAGAAATAAGATAAGCCATCGTGGAGGACAGCCACATGGCAGACAAGTGGTGACACATGACGAAGGGCACGATAGAGAAAGAACAAAGCCCAGTATGTGTGTGGAAGAGAGATAGAAAGAGAAAGGGAAGATTTGCTCGGAATGGCAGGCAGGCTTAGGAAGGTGCAACACTAAACTACTGCCTCAGCATACTCAAGCCGGCATGAAGAATGACTAAAAGTAGCCAGTGACGGTAATGCTTGTGTTTGCTCCAGACGGTGAGGCAGAGGACTCATGAAATAAAGGTTGGGATACCTAGTCATCCTCCACCACACAGGGAGACACACAGGACAGAAAGAAACACTAAAACTATCTTGAACTGACACTAAGAGCGCTGCCATCCTTTCTTGGGCTCAGCATTCTTAGTCTGCTGGTTTGACATTAACCAAGAGGCCCTTTTGCTGCCTTAGACTTGGGTTAGAGTAAATGGGAATGTAAGACCTGGCAGGAAAGGCCGCTGTCCTCTGTGCTCTCCTGTGACCGCAGTGACCTCCACACCTGAACAAATATTCAAGACCCAACAGGAACTCTTCCCATACTCCACTCCAAACAGGTTGAAGTTTCATTTGATGCTGTTATTTTCCATTTCAAATGGTTGCTCTCCATGGTACAGTCAGTGCCACAGTTCTAGTTACCCCATTGGTTACTCCATGTTCCTGGAGGTAGCTCAGCGCTCCTGTGCTTTGCTCTGCTCCCTTGGAGTTTGCTGTCTCAGGCCTACTTTGGCCTATGTTACTGGATTTGACCTGTTTCTGTAAATCCTGGTCTGGATCCCCTCCTGCAGAAGTCCCTGGCTTGGAGTTGGTCCCACAAAGATTAATGTCTCTGGTCTCCTGCCTTGGAGTTCCCGGGCTTGGGTGCGCCCAGAACCACAGAGTTCCTGGCTCAGGCCTACTGCCTCTGAGGTCCCAGACTCACGCCTGGCCCAGCAGAGTAGGCTATTATCTTGACTGAGTTAATTGTGAGGGAAAATCCAGTCCATTGTGGGTAACACCATTCCCTGGGCTTAGATCATGAAATATAAACGTAGAAAAAGTAAACTGAACATGAGAATGTACACATTCTTGACTTTGAATGTGGCCAGCATCTTCAAGTTCCTGGTGCCTGGACTGCTCTGCAATGGCAGACTCTATAACTGTAAATCCAAACTGTAAATTCAAACAAACCCTTTCTGTCTAGCTTTTTTTGTTAAGGCATTTGTCAAAGCAGCTGGGAAGGGAACTAGGATAAAATAGCAGCTACATGTAGAGTTAACTGCCCTGTCCTAAAAGGATCATTATTTGCCGTGTCCAGCGTGGCTCCGGGTACCTGACATGGTTGGAGAGGAAAGAAAATAAACACATGCCTGATACATAGGCACACAGGAAATCTGGGATTGGGTAGACTGGGTTCTCAGATGGAGTAACCTCAGCACCCCGGAAGCTGGCTGTGTTTGTTATATACAGTTGAACAGAGAGGTGGGGTTATTACATGTAACTGAATCAAGGACATGGGGTTAATGGTATGTGGATGAACGCTAAGGCAGGTTTAGCTAGTCTCCATAGGAGCAGTCTCTGCAGGGGAGCAGGCTTCAGGCCATAGACATCTTGGGGAAGCTACACTAGATATGCTCTGCACACGCTATCAGCTTAGTACTTAGGACAGAGGAAAAGCTTTGCCACTTCCCTGATCCTAGGATTTGCCATTTCCCATGGGTCTAAGGCACTTGCACATACATGGAACGTGCCTATGTCAACAACGCATGTTCTCTCAAGACTTGACTGGTTCCCTACAGCTATTCATTTCCATGTGTCCATATATCTTATCCTTGCACAAATAAATTTTCTTTACTTCTTAAGGGAAAAATTTACTTAGGAGATAGAGGAATCAAAACACAGAACCCAGGAGAGGAAAAGAATAAATACCAGTTGTAATGTAGATTGAATGTCAAAGCTGAACCTCCTTGGATCTCCATTGTAACTTGGGTTTCCTCTGCATAATTTCAAGCAAGGGCATCTAGGCGCCTCTATCTTAGCTACTTTTCTTTTTTATTTTATTACTTAAAAAAATACCAATCCAAATTCCCACTTTCTCCCCTCTTCCTACTCCCTCCACACACCCTCCCATCCCACCCCACTCCAATCCTAAGAGAGGGCAATGCACCCCGCCCTGTGGAAAGTCCAAGGCCCTCCCTACTACATCTAGGTTAAGCAAGGTAGACATCCAAAGAGAAGAGGATCCCCAAAAGCCAGTACAAGCAGTAGAGACAAATCACAGTGTCACTATCAGTGGCCCCTTAGTCTGCCCCAACTGTCAACCACATTCAGAGGGACTAGTTTGATCCCATGCTCTTTCACTCCCAGTTCAGTTGGAGTTGGTGAGCTCCCATTAGCTCAGGAAAACTGTCTCAGTGGATGAACCCCTCATGGCCTTGGCTTCCTTGCTCATACTCTCACTCCTTCCACTCTTCAACTGGGTCTTGGGAGCTCAGTCCAGTGTTCCAATGTGGTTCTCTGCCTCTGTTTCCATCCGTTGTTGGATGAAGGTTCTATGGTGATATTTAAGATAATCATAAGTCTGACTACAGGGCAAGGCCAGTTCAGACACCTCTCCTCTATTGCTTAGGGTCTTAGCTGGGATCATCTTTGTGGGTTCCTGGGCATTTTTCTAGAGTCAGGTTTCTTGCTAACCCCATAATGGCTCCCTCAATCAAGATATCTCTTTCCTTGCTCTCATATCTGTCCTCCTCCATCTCGACTATCCCATTCCCTCAAGTTCTCCTCCCCTTCCCCTTCTCCCCTTCCTTCTATCTCCCGCCCATATGTTCCCAAATTTCGTCAGGCGATCTTGCCTGCTTCCAATTTCCAGGTGGATCTATATATGCTTTTCTTTGGGTTCACCTTATTACTTAGCTTCTCTAGGATCATGAATTATAGGCTCAATGTCCTTTGTTTATGGCTAGTATCCACTTATGAGTGAGTACATACCATATTCGTTTTGGGGTGTCTGAGTTAACTCACTCAGGATAGTGTTTTCTATTTCTATCCATTTGCATGCAAAATTCATGATGTCATTGTTTTTTACCACTGAATAGTACTCTAATGTGTAGATGTGCCACACTTTCTTTGTCCATTCTTCCATTGAGGGGCATCTAGGTTGTTTCCAGGTTCTGAATATTCCAAATAATGCTGCTATAAACATAATTGAACAAATATCTTTGTAGTATTTGGGTATATTTGCAAGAGTGGTATTGCTGGATCCTAAGGTAGGTTGATTCCCAGTTTTCTGAGAAACAGCCACACTGATTTCCAAAGTGGTTGCACAAGTTTGCATTCCCACCAGCAATGGATGAGTGTTCTTCTTAGTCCACATCCTCTCCAGCATAAGCTATCATAAGTGTTTTTGACCTTAGCCATTCTGACAGGTGACTTAGCTACTTTTCTATTGCCGTGACAAAATAGCACAACCAACTAAGGTAACTTATAAGAGAAAGCACTTAGTTGGTTTACAGTTCCAGGAGTTTAGAATCCTTGGTGATAGAACAAGTCACGGCAGGAGGAACAGCTGGAAGCTCATATCTCGATCCCCAGCTTGGAGGCAGAATGAGAACAAAGGGCATAGCAAGCATCCTTTGAAACGTCAAAGTCCGCACTGATACACACCTCATCCAACAAGGCCACATCTTCTAATCTTCCACCAACTGAGAACCAAGTATTCAACCATATCAACCTCCGGGGTGTGGGGCCACAGAAGTGGGCCCTCTCCACCTTGACTGAAGGTCAGAGAGCCTAAGCCTACTCTTGCTCTTTCAAAGTTATTGACAAGAAGTCTGACTTAAGGCTACAAACAAGATATCCTGACCTAGGGTGTGGTTCCTTGGTGTTTTGGATATTAAGATGTCCTATAGAGGTGGATTCACTCCACCTTGACCAAAGGTCAGAGACTCCAAGCCTATCCCTGCTCCTTCAAGAATATGGCTGGAGGTTTGGTCTAAGGTGTGGTCATTACATGTGCTGCTTAAACAACAGAATATTTAACTAAAGGATATAGTTGCTTGATATTTCAAGAATTGAAGCAAGTAATTGTGCTGTTTGTCCTTTGTGTCATGTTAAAGCAATATTTTGCCTTCTCCTCCTTTTTGGATTGGGGTATATAAACATATGGAAAATAAACATGAGCACATTCAGTATTTACTGGATAGCCCTCCAGGTTCTATTCTATGTCTCTGTACTTCTTTCGTATCTTTGTTCATCCTACCTAATTTTTCTAATCCACATTCCCCTACTCTGGAACGTGTAAACCCCATCGAGGCTGGACCCTGACAGATGTCACCCCAATGTGTGGCTATGACAATGGGGGCCATTATGTTCAAACCACCATAGCCTCACTACAGGAAACCTGACCCTGACCCTTCTTCCTGTCCCTTTGTTGACACTCTAGAGACTGTAGCTGGAGCCTTCATGACCCGCTACCATGCATTGTACAGCCTATAAAACCTACACCATGTGAATACTGCCAAGTTCTGCTGCCATCTCCCACTGGAGTCTGGCCCTCCCTACTGCAGCTATAGCGGCTTCTGTTTGCCCCAGCAGCTAAACTGAGGAAACTCTTCTCGGAAGCTGGTTTTGAGCAGAGAACCCCTTTACCATTTTCAGTTCTGGGTATCTTCTTTCAAGTAAGTTTTCTTTTCCCCAAATTATAAATTAGTACCTTTAGCAATTAGTAAATAAGGTCACATCTTCCGAGGACCTTTCCTGCTGTGTCAGTGAAGAATGTGGGATTTCTATTTAATGGGCTAA
The DNA here is from genome assembly GCA_004026605.1 of Ondatra zibethicus. NCBI lineage: Eukaryota > Metazoa > Chordata > Mammalia > Rodentia > Cricetidae > Ondatra > Ondatra zibethicus. The sequence continues at coordinate 61,476 of PVIU01003312.1, forward strand.
CACCTTACACAATTAGGGCTGCTGTCATACCAGCTTTGTGTCCAGTTTTAGAGTCTCTCTTGATCCCATCCTTACCAATCTGGCCACTTTTCATATCTCTCTTCCCCACTTGCTACTCTGTCTGTCTGCAGCCCTGGATAAGAGCAATGAACAGAGACCACACCATAGGCTGAATGCTCTCCGGTCTAGAATTTCCTCCTCCAAATGTTACTCTTGAATTCAGCCTCATGGGCAACATAAAACAATGCTATTTGCCAGAATAGATCACAAATCGCCCCTAGCCCTGTTCCTGATTGAGCCATTTCTTCTTGCTCTAACCTCATGAGTTGGACCTCCTCTCCTTGTATTTCTGTCAGTCTTGTGGTCTTCCAAACTGCCACGAGAGTGACCCGTTAGATTCCGGTTCCAGCATTCTAGGGCTTCTCTGGCCTCCACGTTCTTTCTATTAGCCAGTTCTAATGGCCCGAGACCAACATGGCCAGGTTAATGGTAGCAACAGCCCAGTCTTGGAGTCACTTTTCCATACCAGCTTGTTTTACTGTTGCTGTGTCAAAATCCCTGACACACATGAGTTAAGGAAGGAAGGTTTGTTTAGGTTCATGTGCTGAGAGTGTGTCCCATTGTGGCAGGGAAGGCATGGGGCAGGATGGGCGGTACCCGGTCACACTGCCTTCAGAGTCAGGAGGCAGAATTGAGTGCTAGTGTCCCATTCACTTTTCTTTCTTCTTCAGCCTGGGACCCCAGCCTATGGTCTGGTGCAATGTTCCAGGTAAGCCTTCCTCGCTCAGTTAACTGCCGCTGCGAGCATCTTCATAAACGTGCCTAGAGGTGTGCCTTCTAGGCGATTCTAAATCACATCAAGGTGGTTGTCAAAAATTAACCACCACACTATATAGTCAAGACTATAGACAAGACTATTGACATACAACCACACAAAAGCTCTTACACAAATGTTCATGCAGATATTATTTGAAACAGTCCAAAACTGAAGCAGCTCAAACGTCTATTAGGTGGTGAATGGGTAAACACAAATAAACCTATCTATAAAATAGAATGTTATTTGTCAATGAAAATGAGAGAATTCCTGACCTAGTCTGTAACTTGAATGAAATATTGAAAATGTCATACTGAGTGAAAAAAGATAGAAAATACCACTCATGCAAATGCAATATGAAGAATAGGCAAATCCACGGAGACATGAAGTAACCTGGTACTTGTGGAGGACCAGGCCTCAGGATGTGGGGAGTGATTCAGAATCATTTTTTGTGTCAGAAAATACCATAAAGACAGTGATGATGATTATAACTTTATGTATATATAATAAGCCACTGAGCTTGATCATTAACATTTTTCAAAGTCTAAAAAAGCTATAATTGTTTTACAGGTGATATTAACTTATCAGTGCTTCTGTGGCAAAGGAATAAAACGAATCCTTGAAGAGAGGTCTGGGAAGCAGGACTACACTCAGATTCTATTAGGAGTCGGCTAGTCTGTCTTCTGTTTACCCACCTGCAGGAAAACGAGGTGGCTTTCACAATGCTATACAGAGTCCAAAGGTTCCGTGTTCTTCCCTGTGCAACACCCTTAGCACCCAGCTACTCTTCCTCATGCCAACCGAAAAGAGTGCCAGGAAGAAACGGGAAAATGAGCAGATCTTTCTTTGCCCATCTTTACCACTTGGTCCTGAAAACCACACTGCCTGTTCTCCAGGAAGCCTCTGTGAGTCTGAGCTGGAATTTACAGTTGCTGTGCTCTCTGCTCAGCTGTAGACCTGACTGAATGGCCCAGCAGAGGACCTGGCCGCTCTGTCCCCGTCCCCACCCATGTCTGCCTGCAGGACTGTGTTACTGGACTCTGCCTGCAGCATAGAGTTCGCTATAGCCTCCCCTGTAGCATCTTCAGCACATCTACCCACATTAAGCATTTCAAAGTCAAGGAAAGAAAAAAATACATTAAGGAGTGAATTTTAAGATTTTGTTTGAAGCCTGGCGGTGGTGGCACATGCCTTTGATCTCAGCACTCAGGAGGCAGAGGCAGGTGGATCGCTGGATCTCTGAGTTTGAGGCTAGCCTGGTCTACAGAGAGAGTTCCAGGACAACAACTTCTACTTAGGGAAACCCTGTCCCGAAATTAAAAAACAAAACAAAACAAACAACGACAACAAAAAGAAAGTAAACAAACAAACAAAAAAGGTGTTTTGTTTTTGTTTTTGTTTTTTTTTTTTTTTTGAACGCTGGTGTACTATTTAGTCTTTAACAGAGCAGGGTTTAGTCATCCCGTGAAAGAAGTATTTTCCTCAGAGCCTCAGGTAGTTCTAATTTCTTAAGAGTACACAGCCTCAGCAAGGGGGGTGGGGGGGTGGGAGGAGCTCCATGGGGTGGGTATCTGGAGCGCACCTCACTCTCCATGCCATCTTGGCTTATGTCCATCAAGTCTTAACATCTCACCTCTTACTGGTCTGTGATTTCTTCTCAGCTGAAGCCCACAATGTAGACAACACTCCACGAGTAACAAGAACAAGCCGCATCACTTATTTTACTATTCCCAGAGGAAGACATGTTAAAAGAAAAAGATTCCCTTTATCTTTGGGGAAACTGAGTCTCAAAGAGATTAAATGAGTTGACCAGGGCTGTAGTATGAGGACTCAAATCTGAACTTCTAACTCAAATCCCAGTGTTGCTTATTCTAAACTTCAGCTTTCCAGAGATTTTAGAGCTCTCAAGCCTGGGACAAACTGCTGAGGTGCCATTAACATATCAAAGTGGCTGCTGGCCACCAGTTCTCTCTGCAGCTCTCAGTCCCTACCTGTTACAGGGCCCTCGCGTCTGGCACACCCCACCCACTACCCTAAACTTCTCCAACCCTGGGGCTGGGCTGCCCTTCCTCCAAAGGCTTTTTGTAGGTGAATTTTTCTGTCCTTCCTTCCAGCTCCCAAATTATGATATAGAGACTTATTATTAATTATGAAAGCTTGGCTGATAGTGTAAGCTTGTTCCTAACTAGCTCTTATAACTTCAGTTAGCCCATATTAATATTGATCTACGTTCTACCGCGTGACTTTTACCACTAGCCCATTTTGTGTGTTCAACTCGTCCCACATCTGTCTGGCTTCTCTGCCCTTCTTCCCAACAATCTCCCCCCACCCCCTGCCATCCTGTTTAGCTATTGGCTGTTTAGCTAATGGCTGTTTAGCTATTGGCTGTTTAGCTATTGGCTGTTTAGCTAATGGCTGTTTAGCTTTGTATTAAACCAATCACAGTGACATATCTTCACACAGTATAAAGGAATATTCCACAACAGCTTTTCCCTACGTAATCAAGCTGTTTTGGTTACCTTGGCCTCTTGATCTCCAGGTCTCCTCATCCCCTCTCTCCTGGCTCCCTTCTCCTCTCCTCACATGGCCTGGTTCAGGGTCATGACCACTCTGGACTCTCCCAGATGTCTCGGCCACTGGCTATACTCTCCGTTTTATCCACAATAAGCTTTCTTCTCCACCATACAAAGGAACAGTCATGCCCCCCCTTTTTTATTTCGTTTATTTTTTTTTTCATTCATCTGGTGTTGAAACCTAGGACCAGTTCCTTTTTTATTTCTTTTTTCCTTCAGAACCCTCCCTCCCTTTTGTATGGCACTTTAATAAGTATTATTTTATAAATCAATTCATTTTATGTAATTTAGCTTCATAGATCAAGCATAACATAGGAATTACACAGAAAACAGAACTTGAATGTCATCTTTGTTAGGAATTTTTCCTAACGCGAGCTCTCTGCCTACGCAAAAATCCCAATCAAGCCAAATCACAACAAACCAAACTAAAAATATCCAGGTTTAATGGGATTCCTGTGCTTTTGGGTGGCCACAAGGGAGAACCAGGAGTCCGTGAACGCCACCACCGACCATGGGGTAGGGGAGACAGAGACACGACCACACGAACACCACGAGGGGACCTTTTGGTGGGCTAGTCTTGACACTCCTCTGGGGAGGGGTCAAGACTTGACGAGCACAGGGACAGGGCCTACAAAGATGGAGGCCAGAGACCGGGACTTGGGACTTACAATCTTAACTACCTTCAAGGTGTTTGACTTTGAAAAGCATTCATTTCCTCATGTACATGATTTGCTATAAAATGTGTATTTTTACTTGTTCTTCTACACACACACACACACACACACACACACACACATTACTAGTCTTTAAAGACCATTGTCTTTACCAGTTTTGTGTCAATTTGGTATAAGAGCGAGTCATCAGAGAGGAAGAAGCCTCCATTGAGGAAATGCCTCCATGAGGCCCAGCAGTAGAACATTTTCTTATTGATCAATAGGGGAGGGTTCAGCCTATTGCAGCCTAGATTGGTGGTGGTCCCGGGGTCTATGAGAAAGCAGGCTGAGCAAGCCAGTAAGCAGCACCCCTCCCTGGCATCTGTATCAGCTCCTGCCCCCAGGCTCCTGCCCTGTTTGAGTTCCTGTCCTGACTTCCTTCAGTGACAGACTATGATATGAAAGTGTGAGCCTTTCCTCCCTGAGTTGTTTTGGCCATGGTGTTCCATCACAGCAACAGAAACTAAGACAGCATCCTTCAGTGAGCCACACCTTCTAGAACTACCATCTGTGCATCAGATCTCCTCCTTGGTCCTGGCCCCATAGGTGACTTCTGACCCACACAAAATTGGTCAGGGCACAGGAAGGTGCCTGCCATGCAGCCTTTTTTGTTTTCTGTCCCTTTCCGAAGCTGACCAGAACCTAAGGATGTTATCTCTGATAATTTGGGCTTCCTTACTCTCCATCCAAAGTCCCACGCCCTGCCATGAGGCTGCCTGCTGTCTTGAGGCAGACCTCCACATTGGTAATTCAAACAGCAAGATCTTTTTCTTCCTCTCTTCCATTTTCCTCCTCTAAGCAGCTGCTGAGATTTACAGCTCACCTGCCCTGGGGTGCTTTTCTTCTACAAGGCAATAAACTTGTCTTAGAATTTAAAAGAGGTTTGGTAGGAGTGACTCAGTGACTTCTGAGGTCTGATTAACAGAAACCCTGCAGCTTCTCCCTGGGCCTTTGGATCCTTTCCTGTGGGGAAGGAAGCAGGCACTGAAGAAACCCCACTATTCTGAGATTGCTGTGGCATTAGTTGCTTTCTCACCTCTGAAACTAACTGCCTGACAGGAAGTTTAGGGGAGAAACCATGATTTGAAGATCTAGTCCATCATGGTAGAAAAAGCATGGTGGCAGAAAATCTTCAGAGCTGTAGCATGGGAGTTTGCTCATACATAAGTGGATCAGGAGGCAGAGAGAGCAGACAGGAAGAGGAGCTGGACTGAAAACCATCAAAGCTCACCTCCAGAAATCAATAAGGCCACCTCTTAAATGTTCCAACTGCCTGTCAAAACAGTGCCACTGTCTGGGACACATCCAGACAAAGGAACCTGTGGGGAACTTTCACATTCTAACTGAGGAAACTCAGAATGGCCCCTGAAGACAAGTAGAGAGAAAAGCTCCTAAGGCAGGGCTCTGATGCTCTGTGCTCAGCTAGGCTCGAGAGAAAGGCTGTGTAGACACCAGGTATCAGTGGAGTTACCACAGATCTCTGGTCATTTTGCATACACAATGCCTAAAACTTTGAAAGAGGACTTATCATCTAAGCCCAATTAGCTGCGCTCCATGAGAATTAAGAAGTCTCTGTTTAAAGCCCTGAGTTCTGTGGTGCATTAAATAGCAGTAGGTAGGGAGAAGACATGACGGTGACAGCCACAGCCCCTGTCTCACCGGATAGAAAAGCTGTGAAGACTGTATGTGGTGGTGGATTCAACCACACAGCAGGAAGTCAGAGAAATGCAGAGACTAGCGTTGCTCAACTTAATTGCACACCTTACTGAAGGCTAACTCAAGCATTTGTTCCAAACATGCATATTTTTAAATTCTGAGAACAAAGCAAGTATTTGCCTGTGGAAGGTGGCCTACATGAGCCAAAAGCCCTAAGGATTTCTGGTCTCCTTCCCCTTTGCTCTGAGTTTTTTTTTTTTTTTTTTTTTTCTAATTTCTTTGTATCTGGCTTGTTAGGCTGGTTTCAGCCCACTCTAGTTTCACCCAGGCTAGGATCCTATCTGCTGTGTTTAGCGTGCTCCTTTGATCTGCCAGTGTAAACCACTTAAAATTAATTACCGCACACAGACACACTAGCTGCCTGTTGGTTGAAACTGCCTCTCTCTGTCTTGCTCTCCTTCCAAACAGCAAGTGAAATTTCCTAATAAAGACGTCTATTAAACAAGGGACCCAAAGCTCTTACTCTAGAATATTATAACCTTATTGCACTGTACACAGCCATGCTCCCATGCTTCTCAGCGCATGAAAATATATATTCACAGATTCGCCCTGGTTACGTATCCAGTCAAGCTGAAGATGAGGAGGACATCAAGGCTCCAGATCGATGGTGATGAAGTTGTACATATAAACTATGTAGTACGTATTTCTTTGAATCAGAAATGGTTTAATACTTAAAAGTATTTTATTTTTAATGGTGTGCATATCTGTGTCTATGTGAACATGTGTCTATGTGCATACGTGTCTATGTGTCTACGTGCATATGTGTGCAGTGCCTTAGGAAGTCAGAGATGTCAGATTCCCCTGGAGCTGGGGTTATGATGGTTGTGAGCCTTGTAGTGTTGCTCAGAACAGAACTTGGAACATACTCTTAACCACCAAGCCATTGCTCTAGCCCAAGACTTTTGTCTTTTGAGGCAGGATCTCCCTCTAACTATCCTGGTCCTTCCTATGTGGACCAGGGTGACCTCACTGTGTCAGACTCCAGGTGCTGAGATTCTGAGCCTGAAGCCCCTCATCTGGTCAATCAGGAAGAATTTCATACAGGACACTGGGCAGCCGGATGGATTGGCTCTAGCCATCACTATACTTTTAGGAAAGTTTCCCATTTGAGTCTCAAAGCTAGCCAAAAAATAAAAAAATAAAAGGCTGGAATTTGCAAGCCTGTCTCAGCAAAGTAGAGTGACTTCTTTCAGAATTCCCAGCTCACAATCAGGAAATAATTCTGTGACACACATGTCTTGTGTCATTCAAGAAAGCAAGTTCTGATGAATTAAGCGAAATAAGAAAAATGTATAAGCATAAGACGGGGTAGGACTTTTCGCTTCTTAAGCAGGACTGTTATGATGTCCTTTGTGCCCCGCGTGTTCTTCCATGGGACGGTTATACATGTGGTTGGGGATTTAGATACTTCAGATAAACACACGCATTCCAGCAACAAATACCTTATAATTAAGCACCTTCTTTTTGGTGCACAATGTGTAGACAGGCTTTCTAAGTGGGAAGAAGATTTTATGATGATAAGTAGCCTCTTTGGAGCTCAGGCGTACTTAATCATCAAGTAAGAAGACAAAGCAAAATAAAGAGCTAAGCAGTATGCATTGGTCAGTGTTTAGAACTGTAGAATTATCTGCAGGCTATGAACGTGAGTTTTCTGTTCTGCTGCTGGGAATGTCATGCCCATGTCTAGCAGGACTTGCTCACAAGCGTTCTTCTGACAGCTGGACTCAGGCCATCTGCACCCTGCCCGTTCGGGCTTAGGTAGCTGGCGTGCTCACAGAGGAAGGCTTTGGCTGTGGTTGAGGACTAGTTTCAAGCCTCAAGGAGGACAAGCAGGTGGAGGGGGAAAACCCAGCCCGTAAAATCTGTTATCTAAAATCCCTAAGGGTGAGAAGAGAAAGAAAAAGAAATTAGCATGGAATAAAAATGTGCCTTTAGCTACGTGAGATCAACATGAGGAAGCCAGAGGTGTCTCCTCGAGAAAGTCCACATTTTGATGAAGCTGTTTCATTTCGGAAGCTTCAGATTAATGGAACCTGCAGCGAACTCCATTATAAGGTTATGTGGACAGTTGATGGGAGTGGAGTCAGTGCTCAAATATTAATGACATAATTCGTATGCTCCTCCCCATTTCAGACCCTGCTGGTAAGATAAGATCCAGTCCTGCCAAAAAGAGAGGAAGAGTGTCTTTCAAGGACACATTGGCCTTGCTGTCTTTTCACAATTGGCTTTGTTTTATTTTTAAGTTTTAGATATATATTATTAATTCTTTCAGAATTTCTTTTTATTCCTTTTATTGAAAATAGTGTTTTTCTCACACAATATATCCTGATTACAGCCCCCCCTCCCAGTTCCTTTCCCCTCCCACCCAGATCCACGCACCTTCTCGCTCTCTCATTAGAAAATAAACAGGCTTCCAAGGAATAAGAATAAAACAAGAGTTAACAGATCACGATAGGACAGAACAAACAGAAGGAAAAGAGCCCAGGAAAAAGCACAAGAAACAGATAAAGACATAGTGACTCACTCACTCACACGCTCGGACATCTCCAAAAACACTGAACTAGAAGCCATAATAAATGCACAAAGGACAAAAAGAGAAAAGTTATAGATACTTTAAAAATTAAATTGGAAGTTTTTGAAAAAGCCCTGAGGTGACATTATGAGACAAGGAACCTCCAGAGATGCCTCTGGGTTTGTCGTCTATTGGTCATCTGCTGGGCATGTCGCCTAACCCAAAGAGTTGTTTTCCCAGTGAGAATCCCTTGGAGAAATTCAATTTTCCTTTGAGAGTGGTTGTCAACTGGAGATGGTTTCTGGGCATGCGTCTGCTTCTTTTAGCGCTAAGACCCCATCTTGTGCAGACCCGTGCAGGCCCAGGGTAGGGTATGCTGCCCTGGTCTTCTAGTTCACAGGTGCATTGATCTTCTTGATTTTTAAAAATATTTATTTATTTATTTATTATGTATACAATATTCTGTCTGTGTATATGTCTGCAGGCCAGAAGAGGGCACCAGACCTCATTACAGATGATTGTGAGCCACCATGTGGTTGCCGGGAATTGAACTCAGGACCTTTGGAAGAGCAGGCAATGCTCTTAACCACTGAGCCATCTCTCCAGCCCCTGATCTTCTTGATTTAAGAGGCTTTATTTATGGTATCCTCTATCTCCTCCAGCTCTTAAGCTCTTTCTGCCTCCTCTTCCGCAAGGTTCCCTGAGACTGAGGGGAGGGATTTGATAGAGACCTCCCATTTAGGGTTGAGTATTCCAAGGTCTCTCACTCTGTTTATTTTCTGACTATGGGTCTCTGGATTTGTTCCCATGTGCTGTAGGAGGAAACTTCTCTGATGATTGGTAGCTGAGCAATGCGCAGATCTATGAGTAAAGCAGAATCTCATTAGTATCCTTTTTTGCTATGTTCTTTTAGTAGAATAGTAGTGTTTAGTTTTGCCCTAAGTCTTGGGCTATCTAGTCTTAGGTTCTGGGCCATCCAGGCAGTGTCAGGTATGGCTTCCATTTTGAGGACTGGGCCTTAAGTCAAATCAGATACTGGTTGGTTACTCCCACAAGCTTTGTGCCACCTTGCACTAGTGTATCCTGCAGATGGATCACCACTGTAGAGCAAAGGGTTTGTAGTCAGGCTGCTATACTGTCCTATACCAAAGATGCTAGAACACAAGGATGAAGGCGCTATGTAGGCACAGGCTTGACTTCTCCATGTCCAATGAGCTGAGTAGGCTTTCTCTTCAGCAATAGGACTTTGCCGTCAGTTTATGGTGAGCAACCTATAGTCTTGGCAACAGCCTGGGCTGTTTTGGGGGTTCTCAGAGGACCACTTATACAAAAACTCAATCAGATATAACCCAATCCTAGTATTAGAAGCTTCATTTAGTGACAAGAGATGTCTAGTTGGAGCTTTGTCTCCCCTGTTATTTGATGGTTTCATTTGGATCATCTTCATATATGTGAATACTTTAGGAAGCTTCTACTGTATTAGCTGTCCATACTTGCCCTCAAATTGCCCTTAATTTTAGCTGTCTCTTCCCATATTTCCTATCTCATCCTCCTCCCCACTTGATTCTCCCTTTTCAGTACCCCTCTATCCATCCATAACCATCCATTCTATTTCCCTTTCCTAGAGAGATCTATATGCTCACCCCCAGTCTATACCTAATCTCTGTGGTTCTATGGATTGTTGCTTGGTTATTGTTGACTTAACAGCTAGTATTCACATAAAAGTGAATGCATGCCATATTTGTCTTTCTAGGTCTGAGATACTTAGGACGATTTTTTTCTCTTCCATCCATTTACCTGTGAATTTCACGATTTTGTTTTTTAAATATGATTTATTTTCAATGTGATAAAGAAAATCATCTTTTCTATTCGTCTGTTGAGGAACATCTAGGTTGTTTCAAATTTCTGGCTACTAAGACAAGAGAAGCAATGAACATGGTTGAGCAAGTGTCTCTGTGAGACATCATTTATGTATACACCCAAGTGGTATAGCCGGATCTGGAGGCAGCTTGATTTCCATCTTCCTGAGGAACCACCACACTGATTTCCATAGTGATTGCTCAAGTTTGCACTCCCACCAATGGAGGAGTGCTTCCTTCAGGCCTCATCCTCACTAGCACGAGCTGTCACTTGTGGTTTTGATGGTGCTGTTCTGATCGGTGTAAGATGAAACCTCAAAGTAGTTTTGATTTGCATTTTCCTGATGACTAAGGATGTTGAACATTTCTTTAAGTGTTTCTCAGTCATTTGAGTTTCCTCTTTTGTGAATTCTCTGTTTAGATCTGTACTTCATTTTTTTAAATTGAGTTATTTGTTTAGCTTGATATCTAGCTCTTTTGAGTTCTTTTTTAGTTTGAATATTAGCCCTGTAACAGTTGTGTAGTTGGTAAAAATCTTTTCCCATTCTGAGGGCTGGTACTTTTTCCAAGTGATGGTGTCCTTTGCTGTGCAGAAGCTTCTCAGTTTCATGAGGTCCCATTTATTAACTGTTGATGTTAGTGCCTGTGTTCTATTCAGAAATTCTTTTCCTGTGCCAATGAGTTCAGCATCTTGGATCTATTTGGATTCCTCCACATGTAGCCATTCAGTTTGACCAGCACATTTGTTGAAGATGTTGTCTTTTTCCTGTGTACATTTCTGGCTTGAATATATTAAAAAAAATTCAGGTGTTCATAGGCGTGTGGGGTTATGTGAGAGTCTTCAGTTTGATTCCATTGGCCAAATGCGTTTGTTTTGTGCCAGTACCATGTGGTTTTTATTACTGGAATCTATTGTACAACTCAAGGTGGGGATGATGGTACCTCCAGCGTTTCTTTTATTACTCAGGATTGTTTTAGCTATCCTGATGTGTGTGTGTGTGTGTGTGTGTGTGTGTGTGTGTGTGTGTGTGTGTGTGTGTGCGCGCGCGCGCGCGCGCGCGCTTCCACATGAAGCTGAAAATTGTTCTTTCAAGATCTGTGAAGAATTGTGATGAAATTTTGATGAGGATTGCCTTGAATCTGTAGCTCATTTGTGGTAAGATGGCGATTTTTACTGTATTAATCCTACTGATCCATGAGCATGAAGAAGTCTTTCAATCTTCTGACATATTTTCCAATTTCTTTCTTCAATATCTTAAAGTTTTTATCATATAAGCCCTTAACTTGGTTGGTTAGATTTTCACCAAGATATTTTATATTATTTAAGAATAAGGCATTGTTTCCCTGATTTCTCAATGCAAACTGCCAAATTTTTTTAGAGGAGAGCTACTGGTTTTTTGAGAGTTGGTTTTGTATCCAGCTACTTGGCTCAAAGTGTTTATCAGCTGTAGGAGTTTCCTGGTGGAATTTTTAGGGTCACTTATGTATAATATCATATAATCTTCAAATAAACATACTTTGACTTCTTCCTTTCTTATTTGTATCCTCTTGATCACCTTCATTTAACTTATTAGTCTAGCTAAACATTGAGTACTATGCTGAATAGCTATGTAGAGAGTGGACAGCCTTGTCTTGTTCCTGACTTTAGTGGAATTTCTTTGAGTTTCTCTCCATTTAAGTTGATGCTGGCTATGGACTTGCTGTAAACTGCCCTTATTATGTTCTGTATCCCTAATCTCTCTAGGACTTTTATCATGAAGGGGTGTTGGATTTTGTCAAATGCTTTTTCTGCATCTAATTAAATGATCATGTAATTTTTTTGTCTTTCAGTTTTTTGTGGCGGTTTCTATTTATAGCTTTTCATATGTTGGACCATCCCTGCATTTGTAGGATGAAGCCTCCCTGATCATAGTGGATGATCTTTTCGATGTGTTCTTGATTCAGTTTGTAAGTATTTTATTAGGAAATTTTGCATTTATGTTCATAAGGGAAATTTGTCTCAATTCTCTTTTTTGGGTTTTTATGTAGTTTGGGTACCAGGTTAACTATGGCCTTATAAAATGAATTGGGCGATGTTCCTTCTGTTTCTATTTTGTGGAATATAAGGGGTATTGGCATTAACTTTTCTTTAAAAGTTTGGTATAATTCTGCACTAAAACCAACTGGTCCATGAAAAGTCTGTTTTTTCCTCCTGTCTTACTATCCTCTCTATAAGGAGCCGTGCAGACTCTGTTCTTTTGTCCTGTCTTAGTTCGCTCTCTGCTGCTATGATAAAATACTCACATAAGAACAACAGAAGGGAAAAGGGTTTGTCTCAGCACACTACTCAAGGCACACAGTCCAACAGCACACGGAAGCCGGCACATCACAGCCTGAAGCGGCCAGTCACACTGAGTCAGAAGTGAGTGGAGAAGGTGTGCTAGTGCTGGCCTTGCTCTTTGTACTCATGCGATCCAAGGTCCCTCGCCCGGGGAATCATGTGCATTGCTCCATGTTTAAATGCTGGTAGTACATGAAAAGTTTGCTCTGAGAATGAAGTGAGCAGTAATAGTGCTTATTATACAAGACAGCAAGAAAAATATCATAGTAGACTTGGTGCCAAGGAGAGGAACACATACATACAATTCTCATTTTAAAATTTTTCTTGCGTAGCCCAGGCTGGTCTCAAACTCATGATCCTCCTGCCTCTACCTCCTTCAGCAAATCCAACCGACCTGTGCCAGCAAAACCAAACATGACCAGCAAAAAAAAAAGTCAGGGAAGTAATTCTTAATGATAGTCTGCTATACTTGTAAACCAGACAGCCTTGCGTAGTTGTCACAAGAGAGGCTTCATCCAGCAACTAATAGGAGCAGACGCAGAGGTCCATAGGTAGTTCTGGGAATCCCTTGGAAGAGGGAGAGGAAGGATTCTAGGAGCCAGAGGGGTCAAAGACACAATAAGAACATGGCTCATAGAATCAACTAAGCAAGGCTCCTAGTGTCTCACAGTGACTGAAGCGACAACCAGGGAGTCTGTATGGATCTGACCTAGATCCTCTGCACATACGTTATGGTTGTGTAACTTGTTGCCACCTAACAGTGGCAGTGTGTGTGTGGGGGGGTGTCTCTGACTTTTTTTTCTTTTTTAACTGCTCTTGAGACCCTTTTCCTCCCACTGTGTTGCTTCACCCAGCCTTGATCTGAGGGTATGCGCCTAGTCTTATTGTAACTTGTTGTACCATCTTTGGTTGATATCCCTGGTGGGTCTGTTCTTTTCTGAAGGGAAATGGAGGAGGAGTGGATCTGGGAGAGAGGGGAGGGGAGGGACTGGGAAGTGAGGAGGGAGAGGAAACTGCAGTCAGGATGTAATACAGGAGAGAAGAATAAAGAAAAGAATAAAACTGGTTGCTGTATAATCCATTAAAAATGTATTGTGTGTGGCACACGTATGTGCAGGTGTGCACACCTGTGTTGTGTACACATGTATGTGCAGATGTGCTCACCTGTGTGTGTGTGTACACATGTATGTGCAGATGTGCTCACCTGTGTGTGTGTGTACACATGTATGTGCAGATGTGCTCACCTGTGTGTATGTACACATGTGTATGCAGCTGTGCTCACCTATGTGTGTATGTACACATCTATGTGCAGATGTGCTCACCTGTCTGTATATATGTAGAGGCCAGAGGTCAATGTCAGCTGGATGTCTTCCTCTGTCATTCAGACAGGGGCTCTCCCTGAACCGGGAGCTCACATTTCAGCTAGCCTGGTTAGCCTTCAAGTCGCCAAGATCTGTCTCCACCTGACAGCTCTGGAGTTATAGATACAGGCCACTGCCCCCAGGCTTACATTGGTTCTGGAGATGAAAACTCAATTGTTTTTGCGCATTGAAGCATCTCCTTAAGTCCCCCCACACCTTGAGTACAGGAAAATGTCTGCAGTGGCGCACAAGCGTGTTGTGTGGACCTGGACAGATGTGTGGACGGACTGAGAAATCAGGGTGAATGAAGGGAGCTGGGGGCACAGCTCAGGTGTCACCTGGAATCGGTTTCCAGCACTCCATAGGCTGTGACTTAGCAAGCCTGTAATCCAAGCACCTGAGAGGTAGAGAAATGAGAATGAAATGCACAGTTATCCTCAGCTTTATAGACTAGTTAGGAGCCAGCCTGGGCTACATGTGCTCCTAGCTTTTAAAAAATGAGTAAGTAGGCTGGGGAAATCATGGGTACTTCTCAGAGGAAAATGTGGTGCCAGAGGAAGAAAATAATTGGGAAGGAGAATTGATAGATGGGAGCCAAGACTCTTCCAAAGCCATAGATACCACAAGTATCTCATTCTTTGTAATGATTTTTTTTAGTGTGTGTGGGGGGGTGGGGGGGATGCCTGAGGAAACAGAAGACAGCATTGCATCCTCTGAGTTGGAGTTGCAGGTGGCTGTGAGCATCCGACATGGGCACTGGGACCCAAACTTGGGTCCTCTTCAAAAGTAGCACACACTCTTAACCAGCCCATAATATGTATTCTTTATTAAAATAAATGCCCTGATTTGGTGTCTTCAAATCACTTCTGCTGGCCCTATTTTATCATGATAACATATGATTGGTAGGCGATTCTGTGGGAGAAGAAAAGAGGAAGTCTGTTGACCAAGATTGTAGAGGGCTCTGAACATGGCAAAGAGGTCCTTAAAGTATTGTGTAATGGGAAATTCCAGCCACTTACTGGACCTGAAAGGCATGAGTTTAGGACAATGATTTCATCCCCAAACAGGATGAGTGAGAAGGCAGAGAGGTGGGCCAGCGCCAAGGGAGCAGCAGCTGGGGCCTGAGAAACAGAGGGGATGAGTAGGAAAAGAGAGGTGTTGAACATGAAGGGTTAACTGGGTGAGTGTGTGTGTGTGTGCGTGCATGCGCGCGTGTTTACTAGATGTATAGAAAAGAATGGAATTGCAAACGACACTAAGATTAGATTCTAGTGTGTGTTCACCTTTATCTGGGTAACAGCAGGAAGGCAGAGATTTGGCGAGCAAAATCCATTCTGTTCTATGTGTTCTAGTTTTGAGCAGATGAGAGTTATTACATAGAGAGGCTTGAAGTGAGTAAGAGAGCTCATGGCTGGAGGTGGGGACACAGCAGAGGTCCTGACTAAGGTGACACCAAGAATGTAGAAGGTGGCTAGATGATCAAAGTGGTGGAGACAAAGTGGCTAGTACTCATGGAGGAAGCTTGAGTCCAAACTATGCCCTTCCACAGCCCACACGCTCCCCTAACATGCTCAGGCCTCAGGTTCATCCATTCAAACCAAGTGGCTGATGACAGCGTAAGCAGTCATGTCGCATACAGACAGAGACTTGAACTAAGAAGTTCCGTCAATAAATCAGGAAGTGTGAAAATGGTCAAGTGATTACCCCAACAGCCTCTAAAATGTAAAAGTCACTAGACTAGTGCACTAGCTAGTTATCCTCATTGCTAACAGCAAAAACTATTTGAAGACAGCTCAAAGCTAGAGAGCACCGCCCACCATGCTGTAGAAGCCTCGGCGGTAGGAGTATGAGGCAGCACAACACATTGTGTCTGAAGTCAGGAACCGGAAACAGTCGGGTGCTGGTGCGCAGCTCACTTCCCATTTCATTTGGCTTGGATCCCAGCCAGTGAAATGGAGCCACACACAGTAAAGTGGGTCTTCCTACATCATTAATTAACGTGATCTTAGAATTCTTCCCAAACCTATCCAGAGGTTTATCCCTAAAGTGATTCTAGATCCAATCGAGTTCACAATGTTACCATGACAACTAGCCACCTCCACGGCAGTCTGAGAGTAGGAAGGAGGTTTTCTCAGAGTGTAAACTCCAAGTGTGCACGATCAGTGTCTCCTCACTACTACAGACTCCATGTGCATGGTAGCTCCAAGTCAATGTTGAGGAGCCTTCATGATTCTTCTTGGATGGGACAAGGCGCTGGGAATTTTGAGTTTCCTAGCAAGCACATGACCAGCTCAGGTCAGATGAAGGTGATGTTCTGCTTTCTTGTTTCATCCTGTTCCTGTCCTATTGCAAACATCATTCTCTTTTTAATCTAGAGACCATTAGGTCAAGAAAGATGTGATGTGTACTATAAAGAAAATATGATTTCCAGGTAATTGTTTTGAGCTGTGTTGCTGTGTTTCCAAAGTTAATGCATCAGCAATGTCTTAAACATTCTGTCTTTAAAGAGAGAAACACAGAGCAAGGAAAGATAGCTTAGTTGGCAATGTTCGCACAAGCATGAAGGCCTGAGTTGGATCCCCAGGACCCATGTAAAAAAGCCAGGCATTGTGGCATGCATCTGTCAAGCTAGCATGGGGGAAAAGCCAGGCATTATGGTATGCATCTGTCAAGCTAGCATGGGGGAAAAACAGGCATTGTGGCATGCATCTACAAACCTAGCATAGGGGGAAAGCTAGGCATTGAGGCATGCATTTATAAACCTGGGGATTGGGGACAGAAACAGAGGATCCCTGGGGCTGGAATTACAGGCAATTGTGACTCATCTAACATGAACGCTGGGAACCCAACTACTGTCCTCTGCAGGAGCAGCAAGTATTCTTAACCCCTGAGCCAACTCATTTGTCCAGACCCAATTTTTCCTTTTTTATAAAGGCAAAAAAAAAAAAACCACTGGTGGTGGTGGCACACACCTTTAACCACATACTCAGGAAGCAAAGGTAGGTGGATCTCTGTGAGTTCAAGGCCCACCTGATCTACAGAGCAAGTTCTGGGACAGAGCAACCCTGTCTCAAAGCACCCCAACACTCCCCACAAAAAAAATAAATGCAATAAATATTTCTTAAGTGTCTATTAATTAGAACAAATAAAAATCTTATAGAATTTTCTGAATTAAAACCAAAGAACATTCGACTAGACCATACTCAGACTCAGAGCAGCCTGCTCAGGGGCCAGCAAGTTCTGTGTGCTCGGGAGACCAGCGCTTTGTTTGTCCTCCTGAACACCCTTTCAGTACACACCAGCCCAAGGCCAATATGAGTCACCAGACTGAGCTACTAAGTAGGAACTAATTCTCATGAATGTACCTCCTGGTGGGAAAGAATCTAAAATGCCAGAGCGTTTGAAACAGGATGTAACCAGCAGAGGAGGGCACATAGCCAGGACCAGAGCCCCCTGCCATACAATTTCTTGTGGCTAGAGAGTCTGTAGGCAATGTGGATGGTGGATTACTCTCATTGTATCTTCTGGCTTCCTGCCTGTTCCCCTCTTTTCATTTCTTTCCTACAAGCGTTAAGATCAGACCAGGTGTGAGGCTGGAGAGATGGCTCAGCAGTTAAGAGCACTGGCTGCTCTTCCAGAGGACCTGGGTTCAGTTCCTAGCACCCACATGGCAGCTCTCAACTGTCTGTAACTCCAGTTCATATGATCCAAAACCCTCACACAGACAAGTGTGCAAACAAAACATCAACACACACACACACACACACACACACACACACACACGGGGGGGGGGTCTTGTAAGGAAGGAAGAAGGCAATCTGCCTGTGGTTTGGAATGTACTACAGCATACTGAGAACTTGGATATATATCCAAAGGCTTCTTCAAAGTCAGTCATGCTGGGCATCAGTTTTTCATATATTCCATCCTAAACCAGAACAAAATTGATAAGACTACGAGACTGTTTTCCAGTCTGGAAGCTCTCCTAAATTTTTCTGTAGAAGACGACATTCTGCAGCTGTTCCCTCTGAAGGCCAGCTCCGACTGTACAGAGGGACCACTTGCAGTCACCTCGCTGAGATGAGAAACCTCTAAAGGAAAACACATGGGCTCAGATGACCAGCCATCCTCATAAATGGCATGAATGAAGCAAACTGAGAAAAGGAACTTCAGGAATTTGCTGCTCGCCTGTTGGATGGGATAAGCATTCAAGCTAAGGTGTCTGAGGAAAAGCATAGACTTCCCTGATAGTGTAGTCCACATTATCTGGACTGGACTGAGCAGGATCCACCTTAGGACTAGGTTAATAGATCGAATTCATAGAAGCAATGGCATTTGGAAAGAATTTTGTGTAAAATCCTTGGCATCTGTTGACATATTTTGTAAACAAAGAAGGTTCATAATATGTTTTTATCTATACATAGGCACACACACGTACAGGCATATGAATGCACACAGACATATTCACCTGCATACACGCAGAGACCCTTCATTAAAGGATAACAGGCCAGTCACTTCATAGTCTTAGCATTTTCCATTCACTTGTCAACTTCCAATCCTTGCTCAAAAAACTCTAAACTGAAATGCCTGATTCATGGCCAACACCCACCCTTTCTACTGATGTCCAACACCCACCCTTTCCACTGATGCCCAACACCCACCCTTCCCACTGATGCCCAACACCCACCCTTTCCATTGATGCTCAACACCCACCCTTTCCTCTGATGCCCAACACCCACCCTTTCCACTGATGCCCAACACCCACCCTTTCCACTGATGTGCAACACCCACCCTTTCCACTGATGTCCAACATCCACCCTGTCCACTGACTGAAACTTAATGCTCAGTTCATGTCTGATCCTTTTCTATCTGACTTCTGTCATTAAAGATGTAAACTTAATTCTTATTATTACACATATTAGTAGTTTGTTCCTATTTATTTTATTGATTTATTAGCTTGTTTGCTTATTTATTTATTCTTCTCTCATTTAATACATCCCGATTGCAGTTCCCCTCCTCCCCCCAACCCCCCACCATCTTCCTTCTCTCCGCAGAACCACTCCTCCTCCACTTCCCTTCAGAAAAGTGCAGGACTCCCAGGGACATCAACCAAACATGGCCTAACAAGTTACAGTAAGACTAGACACATACCCTCCTCTCAAGGTGGAAGAGAAAATAGTAGTAGTAATAGTAATAATAATAGTAATAGTAGGAAATGATCCCAAGAGCAGTAAAAAAAAAAATCAGAGACACACCCACCATTGCTACTATTAGGTGTCCCATAAGAACACCAAGCTACACAACCATAACATATATGCAGAGGGCCTAGATCAGACCTCTACAGGCTCCCTGATTGTCAGTTCAGTATTGTGAGCCCCTATGATCCCTGCTTGGTTGATTCTGTGGACCTTGTTCTTGTGGTGATCTTGACCCCTCTGGCTCCTAGAACCCTTCCTCCCCTTCTTCCATAGGAGTCCCCAAGCTCTGGCTATGGGTCTCTGCATCTGCTCCTATCAGTTGCTGCATGGCATCTCTCTGATGATGATTATGATAGGTTCCAGTTTACAAGTATAGAAGAATATCATCAGAAATCATTTCATTGATTTTTTTTGTCAGTCCCAATCCTGTTTGGTCCTAGCTCTCTGGGCTATTCAGTCTCTGAGTCCTGGTCCTCAGGGGTGGGTTCCTTCTCATGGCATGGGTTGGCCACTCCCACGAGTTCAGCACCACATTTATTCCAGCACAGTTCTCAGGGAGGAGAAACTGTAGGGCTAAAGTTTTGTGCCTGGGCTGCTGTTCCATGGCAGCCTTGCCTGCTACAGAAGGCGGCCACTGCAGGCTCAGTGTCTGCCCTTACTAGGAGGTTTCACTGGGACTAGACTCCAGGAGTTTTAACTGCACTAGCTTTCTACTTTGGCCTCCAAATGCCCCCAATTCCGGTACTCTCTTCTTCCATTCCCACTGCCTGATCCATCCTGTTCCCATCCCCACCCAACCCTAATCCACCACTATTCTATCTCCTCTTTCTAGGGAGATCCATGCATCCCTCCTTGAGCCCTCCTTGTTACTTAGAGTCTCTGGGTCTGTGGATTGTAGCATGATTATCCTTTACTTTACAGCTCACGTCCACTTATGAGTACATACCATGTTTGTCTTTCTGGATCTGGGTTACCTCACTCAGATGATTTTTTTCTAGTTCCATCCATTTGCTTGCAAATTTCATAAGGTGATTTTTTAACAGCTGAGTAATACTTGATTAAGTAAATATACCACATTTTCTTTATCCATTCTTTGGTTGATGGGTATCTAGGTTGTTTCTAATTTCTGGCTATTATGAATAAAGTTGCTTTGAGCATAGTTGAGCAACTCTCCCTGTGAAATGTCTGAGCATCCTTTGGGTATATGCCTAGGAGTCTTAGGTATATCTGGGTCTTGAGGTAGATGGATTCCCAGTTTTCAGAAGAACTACTATATTGATTTCCATAGTGATTGTATAAGTTTTCACTCCTAGCAACAATGGAAGTGTGTTCTCCCTGTTACACATCCTTGCCAGCATGAGTTGTCATTTGTGTTCTTGATCTTAGCGATTGTTAGAGGTATAAGATGGAATCTCAAAGTCGTTTTGCTTTGCATCTCCCTGATGGGTTATGATGTTGACTAGTTGACTAGTGTTCCTCAGTCACTTTAAATTCCTCTATTGATTCTCTGTTAGATCTGTACCCCATTTTTTGACTGGTTTGTTGGTGTCTAGTTTCTTGTGTTCTTTATGTATTTTTCACATTAGTGCTCTGTCAGATGTGGGGTTGGGGAGGACATTTTCCCATTCCATAGGCTGCCACTTTGTCCTATTGACAGTGTCCTTTGTCTTACAGAAGCTATTCAGTTTCATGAGGTCCCATTTATTAATTGTAGATCGTGGTGTCTGCGCTATCAGTGTTCTGTTCAGGAAGTTGTCTCCTGTGCCAACGCATTCAAAGCTATTCTCCACTTTCTTTTCAATCACGTTCAGTGTATTCAGTTTTATGTTGGGGTATTTGATCCACTTGGACTTGAAATTTGTGCATGGTGATAGGTGCCGATTTCTGAGATTGTCTTGGTTGGATGAGTGTTTTGTTCCTTAGTTTCTGCTTCATATTTGGTCTTCTGGTCTTTGTGGCCTGGATTTCTGACACCTGGTGGACAGCTGGTCCAGCAGGGAGACTTCGTCCAAGTTGGGGGCTGGACTTCTGGATGTTGGTCCAGCGGGGGAGGGGGGTGCTCCACCCAAGTTGGTTGAGGAGGGGTGTGGAGATTGGAGATAGTGTAGGGGAGGCACTGAGAGAGTGGAAGCCATCCACAGGTGAGTCGCCTATCTGGAGTTCTGATGGCTGGAGTGGCCTATGGTCCAGTAGGAAGTCTCTGTTCGAGTTAACCATCGGTTCTTCAGACTGGGTTGGTCTGAACCTCAGCAGAAGATGTATGTTAGAGGTAGGGATATGGTCTCGGCTTGGTAGTAGGGGTGGGCAGCAGGGTGGGAAGGGGTTCATTGGGTTGTGTCTTTGTTATCCAAACCTGGGGAGTGAGTATATTTGGAGTGGAAGTGAGGTTCTCATCTGTCCATCCGACTGCATTCCTGCTCCCAAATCATGACACGGAGACTTCTTATTAGTTTAAAGGCCTGGCCTTAGCTTAGCTCTTATTTTAATCTGTTTCTCTTTATCTGTGTTTTGCCTTGGGGCTTTTACCTTTCTTTCTTTTCATATTTCTTACTTTCCTGCTGTCTCCATGGCTGGCTGGTGGCTGCCTGGCTTCTGGCCCCAGCATGTCCCTCTCTTTCTCCTTTGTTCTCTCTTTTTTCTCCTTGCTAGATTTCTCCTCCTCTTTATTCTCTGCCTGCCAGCCCACCTATCCTCTCCTGCCTAGCTACTGGCCATTCAGCTTTTTATTAGACCAATTAGGCCTTAGGAGACAAGGTAAAACAACACATCATTGCATAAGTATAAACAAATACAAAACATCTTTGCATTGTTAACAGAGGCAGTGGAAACAAATGTAACATATCTTTGCATAGCTAAAATCATACCACAACGGTTCCCTTTTATTTTTAACAGTCTGCTGAATGGAATTTCATCCCACAATTATCTGTTCGCCCGTAGATCCTGCTGGGATGACAGCCACTGAATGTACTGCAAATCAATTCTGATAAAACTACCTTTAATTAAAGAACGCCTTTGCTTTCCTTTCTGAGTTCAGTAGAGAGTTGCAGCAACTGCAAGTATTTTGTCCCAACAAACTCATTTTGCAATGGTTTCATGAGCTCAAAGGCATCATGTCCGGAAGACCCTGTTTCTTAGCATTCCTTCCCAACCTGTGGCTCCTGTAGTCTTTCTGCCCCTTCTTCCTCAATGTTCCTCCAGCCTTAGGGGTGGGGCTGATATGGATGTCCCATGGCGGCATCACATCACATACAGGGCCCCACAATCACTTTTTCTCACACGAATCAGCTGTGAGTCTCTTTATTAACTGCTTCATACTGCAAAAGGGAGCTTCTCTGATGAAGGCTGAGCTCAGCTCTAAGGTGAAGGAATAAAAGAAGGAATAAAAGAAGGAATAAAAGTTTAGAAAGTAGTGTGAAGCCATGTCCCATAGTAAAATAATGGTATCAGGTTCTCCCTAAAGCTTACAAGCTTTCCAGCTGCAGGATCGTTAGGTTTACAGCACCAGGTGCTAATTTCATCTTGTGGAGATGACCTCAAATCTGACCAGGAAGCAGCTGGATGCCCTCATGGTAGGTATGGCCACTATTACCCCCATGGGCACATATGGATGGGTAGTGGTTTGTGGGGTACCAGTTGAGAAACAATGTTGATGACTTTTCTCTCCAAGTAGCTTGCATACTCCCTTGGGCATCATAAAAAGCTAGCTAGCAGGGTGAAAACTTCCAGCTCAGATCCAGCTTGGGTTCAAAATATCCTGCCCCTCAACAGTAAGGCTAGCAAGCTAGGTCTGAGGTCTCAGAATGAAGGAAGCTAACAGTCTAACTCTCAGCCTATAGTTGAAGGTTTTCCATAGCTCACTGTGAGTCTGGTCCCATGGAACAGCACACCCGCACAGCTGCCCACACCCTCACAACCACCGTTGGGGCAGAAGATCACAATCGTGTTGAACCAGACTCCCCGTCACAGCGGAGGAGGAATGTGTGCCGTGCTTACGGAGACACTGAAAGTAATTAATGGGAATACTGAGGGCCGTCATGCTTTATGAGCAGCCTGAATATCCTTTCATCCAACCAGGGTTACACCGTGTCAGCGGCCTCTGACCCCTTTGAGAAGAGGTTCACTTGGAACACAAAAACCTTCACTTCTATTTCCCGTGCATACTCAGCACTCCTAAATTTCTTTGTTAACAATTCTCCATCCATGTTCCTTCCAAGTCTTTGATTATTCTCCAGCCTTTGGGTACTGCCCGTAAGTCAGAAGGTAAGCATGCACCATGCAGTTGCTTCTTCCGTGGAAACAACCTGGAAGCAGTGCCCAGTTGGAAGAGTCCCTTCACGGTGACACTGCAGGAGTCTTAGTTTATTTATTTGTTGGATGAGAAAATGCCATGACAAAAGCCACCCGAGGGAGAAGGGCTCAATTTAGACCATAGTTCAAGTTACAGTCCATTGTGGTGGGAACATGGAGGCAGTTTATCACACACAGTCCAGAAATGTAGATGGGGGAGGGGGGTTGCTCCTGCTCAGCACCCTTTGTCCGTTTACATGAACCAGGATCCCAGTCACGGAGTGGTGCCACCATAGCGGGCAGGTCTTCCACCGCAGGCATGCCCAGAGGTCCATTGAGGTGATTCTAGAGTCTTTCAGGTTGATAATAACACTGATTACTACAATTTGTGACCCACAGAGGGGCAACAATGCTAAAGAGGCCAGCGCTCAGGCAGAGCCGGCATACATGTTGTCAGAGCGCACACGAAGCGAAGCTTCTGTCAGCTGACTGGTACAAATGCCCCACAGGTGGAAGCTGGAAGAAAGAGGCAGGAGTGAGGATCCTGGGATTTTGACCATTTTTTCACGTGACTTATTTTTCCTTTGGAGTATCTTTGTGCTCAAATCACTCAAACACCATTTCTATTTGAAGATGGGTGGTACAGTTATCTTAGTTGGGTTTCCATTGCTGTGAAGAGACATCGTGACCATGCAACTCTTACAAAGGAAACTTTTAATTTTGGTGGCTTGCTAAGCGCCCAGAGGTTTAATCCATTATCATCACGGAAGGAAGCAAGGCAGCATGCAGGCTTGCGCTGGAGCTGAGAGTTCTTACATCTTGACCCAAAGGCAACAGGAAGTGAACTGTCTTATTGGGCATGGCTTGAGCATATGTGAGACATCAAAGTGACACACTTCCTCCAAAAGACCACACCTATTCCAACAAAGCCTCACCTCTTAATAGTGCCACTCACTCTGGGGCCATTTTCTTTTAAACCACCACATTCCTCGCCATGGCCCCCAAAGGTTTGTAGCCATAGCATAATGCAAAATCGCATTCAGTCCAACTTCCAAAGTTCCCATTGTCTATAATAGTCTCAAACTAATTTAAAAGTGCCAAGCTCAAAGTCTTCTGAGAGTCACTCAATCTCTTCACTGTAATTCCCTAAGAAAATCAAAATAAGAAAGCAGATCTCATACTTCTAACACATACTGGCACAGGACATACGTTACTGCTCCAAAACAGGGAGGGGAGCACAGTGCAGGGACACTGGACTGAAGCAAGACTAAAGATCAGCTGGCAAACTCCAGACTCTGCATCTCCATGTCTGATATCCAAATGCTCTTCAGATCTCCAATTCCTTTCAGCTCTGTTGACTGCAACACACATCTTTCTCTCAGGCCGTTCCCACTCCCTGTTAGCAGCTTTCCTCGCAGGTGTCTCATGGCTCTGGCATCCCCAACATCTTGGGGTCTCCAAGGCCATCCAGGCTTTTGCTTCACAGCTTCACACAACGGCCTCGCTAGGCCTCCATTCAGGGACTCCCCTGACACATGCCTGGCCTCAGAGGCTTTCCTTAGTCACAGAGGCATGATTTCAATGGTCTCCTTTACTCTCTGTGCTTGGCTGTCCTCGAACTTGCTCTGTAGTCCAGGCTGCCCTCAGACTCAGAGATCTGCCAGCCTCTGCCTTCAGAGCACAGGGATGAAAGGCCGCACCACACCCTGTTCTAAGCTTTTCTTCCTTTTCACCAGTTGGAAACTTAGCTTAGTGAGATCGTGCCCTCAGTCACCACTCTCTTCATTCCACTTTTTAATCTTCTTATCTCCTTGATCAGGACTTAGCTCCATTCCCCTTCCTGGTGCTTCTTTTCTCCTTAAAGTTTACATTTTCTAATTTACCCTGCTCAACTTGGTCCTTTTCATTACAAATATTCATTAGAGTTACCATTAAAAACCACATGACAGAGTCTATACTAGGCTGTTTTGAGATTTCCTCTGCTAACAGAATTAATTCAACACTCTTCACTTTAGCCTCAGACAGACTCTTCAGACAAGGGCAAAAAACAAGCAGACGTTTCAGGCAAGGACAAAAGCAGCCCCTTTCTTCACCAAAATTTCACAAGAACGATCCCAGTCAATGTACGGAAGTTCTTCTCTTCTGATACCTCTTGAGTCAGCCCACACACAATTCAAACCACTCTTGGTACCCTTGTCTTCCACGCTCCTATGAATACGGCCCTTTAAGCAGGGATTTCATGACTAGCAGCTCATGTTGCATGGTGACTCTAGCCCCATGTGAAGTGTTCAGTATGTGAAGTGGTCAGTCTTCTAAGGCTCAGCAGCAAGAAAAGTGCTATTTCTCAGAGAGAGAGAGAGAGAGAGAAGAAAAAGAATAAAGAAAGAAAAAAGAGAGAAAGAAAGGGAAGAGAAAATAAAAGGAAGAAAGAAAATGAAAGGAAGGAAGGAAGATAGGGAGGAAAGGAGGGAGGGAGGAAGGAAGGAAGGAAGAAAGGGAGGAGGGAAAGAAGGAAAGAAGGAAGGAAGGAAGGAAGGAAGGAAGGAAGGAAGGAAGGAAGGAAGGAAGGAAGGAAGGAAGAAAGAAAAGTTTAATGTGTAGGATGGCATAGTTTTGCTGCAAAATCCTCAGGTCTCCTGTGGGGACACTTTGGAAGCTTCAAGCAACATTCTTCTGTCTTTGACATCAAGGATCTGCTGGATACTATATTTCAAGTGACAGTGAATTTCTCCTAGAAAACTGACCTATCTGAACCTTCCTTTGTCCTGGGCCCCACTCAAAACTAAAAACCTTTTAATTCACAGGGCAACTGACCTGAGGCAGCATACACAAATGGAGAATGTACTCTTTAAAACCCAAAGAGGCCACAATATGCAGGGGTTTCTTGGTTGTTGGATGGTCCAGATACAGTAAGGAGGTCTGCACTCTTGAAAGTCCCTCAGCATGCCCTGTAACACTGAACCTCCAGAAATTCACCCAGATGGTAACCTTGAATATTTTTCCACACCCTCTGACACATAGGTTTTCATTCTAGTCCCAAATGCTGAAATCCCACAAGGCCTGAGATTCCCAAAGATCAAATTTTCTAAAAATGTTATTCTGAAAAGTAACAATTTAAGAACTTGTTAAAAATATATTTTGTTTCATTTTAAAGAGGTGGGGGTATTTTAAAAAACATGATAGAACACTTTCAGGCATGTGCAGTCTTTTGATATTAAGACATGGTACTGTCATGTACAAAGTTCACACCTGACCTGCGCAATTGAGCTGCAAAGAACATTGCAAAAATATCTCACATTTTAACAAATAAGCTTATGGGTTTGTGCTAGACTGCATTCATAGCCATTCTTGGCTATACATGGCCCATGGGCTGCAAGCTGAGCACACCTTCAAGGTATGTTGAACAATAAAATGGAAAGCAGCAACGCATTGCAAGTACAAGCACTGCACTGCCCAAGGCAGTAGATGTGAGCCAGCAAACCATTATCATAAAGGAGTAGGTCAGGAAGGAAGGGGCTGGAAAGTTGGCTTAGCAGTTAGAAGCTTGTATTGCTCTTGCAGAAGACTAGCGGTCTCAGCACCCACCATGGACAGTTCACAACCACCTGTAACTCTAGCTCCAAGGGGTCTGGAACTTTCTTCTAGACTCCTTGGGCACTTGAAGTCTCACATCTACAAACCCACACATACTTAGACACACAGATAGATACACACACACACACACACACACACACACACACACACACACACACCCCACAATTCTTAAAAATCTAGTAAAATGAACAAATGCATACCAATATGGTTGGTAATTGTGTGCACCTAGCTTTATAGCTTTCACCATCTGAATTACCATGTTGGACCACCTGAGGTTTTAACGAGACTGATTTTAAAATGTGAAAGTTACCCTACATATATAGTGGCCCAATGAGCAGAGATCTCAAGAAATTTAAATCTTTCTTCCAAATGTGCGAAAAGGCAAATCTCATTTATTAAAGGAGTCTCGATATTCTTTTCACAGAGTAGTTTGGTCATTTTGTTGCTTTATCTAGTTGTGGACATGCACATGCCATAGCATATGTGTGGAGGTCAGAAGACAAACTGCAGGACTTGGCCTCTTCTTCTGCCATAAGGATTCTGGGAATCAAATTCAGGTCATCTGGCTTGTTGGCAGTCACCCTCGATATAGCGATGTACTATGCTACACGGTGGCCTTTGAGTATTGATGGTGTGGAGGTGGTAAGTACATGTCTGAAGTCCTCAGTACCAGGAACACCTATGATGTAATGATGAGTCAAAGCTGAAAGCCTCAAGACCCAGTCATGGTGGTTCTGGTCTAAACACTAGAGTTCAGAAGCTAGTGGTGAGCCTTGACTTCTGATACCCAAGGATTAGAAGGAGTGATACAAGCTAGATTTCCAGTTCTTAGGGAGACCAGCTCACCTTCAGTGTGCCTATTCTCTGCCATCTCTGGGAGAGTAGAGTGGGCTTGCTCTATTGAAGGTGCATCTTCTCCACTTAGCCAAGTCAAATCCACACATGGATTTCCTAGAGAAATATCTTCACAGCACACCCAACAGTCATTTAAACAAGTTGCCAGGTGTGTACTCTGCTTAGCACGGTGCTGCTGTCCTGAACACAATAGAAAGCAACACTCTCCTCCCTCAATGAGGCTTTTCATCTCTTTTATGTAGCCTTCTTTTCAATGGGAACTGAGGCTTTTAGTATTTCAATGTCTGGGATTCCAGCCTTTTGGGATTATGATCAACACTACTGACATGTAAATGTCTCTTCAAAGGTCTAAGGCATTGCTCCTTTTGCTCACTAGGTCCCAGGTCAGTGCAATGTGAACAAACTTCAGAATCCTATCACCCTTAAAGAAGATGATTCCCAGATCAGCCCTGGCATCACCTGCCTTAGGTCAGGTTCCCTTCAAAGTGCCTAAGAAGGAGTTTATTGTGGAATCAGGACCCAGAAGCAGCAGTCGGAAGTGCACTCTGCTAAAATCCAGCCTCAGTCTGGGATCCTGGGGACCTTTAGAACATGAGTTTCATCTTGATCTAAAGGGCTGAGTGACATCAGCATACTTGATAGCACGCTGCACCCTAGGAGAGTGGTGACTTATCTCCTGTGGACACTGGACTGGGAGGGCGGTGACTCATCTCCTGTGGACACTGGACTAGGAGAGTGGTGACTCATCTCCTGTGGACACTGGACTGGGAGGGTGGTGACATCTCCTGTGGACACTGGACTAGGAGAGTGGTGACATCTCCTGTGGACACTGGACTAGGAGAGTGGTGACATCTCCTGTGGACACTGGACTGGGAGAGTGGTGACATCTCCTGTGGATACTGGACTGGGAGAGTGGTGACTCATCTCCTGTGGACACTGGACTAGGAGGGCAGTGACTCATCTCCTGTGGACACTGGACTGGGAGGGTGGTGACATCTCCTGTGGGCACTGGACTGGGAGGGTGGTGACATCTCCTGTGGGCACTGGACTGGGAGGGTGGTGACATCTCCTGTGGACACTGGACTGGGAGAGTGGTGACATCTCCTGTGGGCACTGGACTAGGAGGGTGGTGACATCTCCTGTGGGCACTGAACTAGGAGGGTGGTGACATCTCCTGTGGGCACTGGGCTCTATTGAGAAGAGTGCAGCTGTGTTTGGTCACCAACTAACACAGCAGCTGGGGTCACAGGTCCCCAGGCACAGAATCTGAGGATAGAACAAACCTTGATGACATCTGGCATATTTTCCTCCCAAGTGCTGTATGAAGTATTGATAGCATAGGGTATGTGTTTTTCCCTGGGTATTAAATGACTAACATTTTCTTTTCTTTTTTTTTCTAGATGACATATTTTCTTTTTTTTCTAATTTTTCCATTCAAAAATTGACACTTCCTCCCCTTCTCCCATTCCCCTCCCACTCCCCCACTAATCCTCCTCCCTCCCCTTCCATCCTTAAGAGAGGGCAGGGTACCCTGCCCTGTGGGAAGTCCAAGGACATCCCCCCTCCATCCCAGCCTAGGAAGGTGTGCATCCACATAAACTAGGCCCCCAAAAAACATTACATGCAGAAGAGAGAGGTCCCCATGCCATTATCGATGGCTTCTCAGTCCGTCCCCATTGGCAGCCACATTTAGAGAGTCTGGTTTGATCATATGCTCATTCAGTCCCAGTCCAACTGGATTTGGTGAGCTCCCATTAGATCAGGCATACTGTCTCAGTTGGTGGACCAGCCTCTTCCGGTCCTGATTTCCTTGCTCATCTTCTCCCTCCTTCTGCTCTTCAACTGGACCTTGGGAGCTCAGTCCATTGCTCTGTGGGTCTCTGTCTCTATTTCCATCCATTGGACGAAATTTCTATGGTGATAGTCAAGATATTCATCAGTGTGACTATGGGACAAGGCCAGTTCAGGCACCCTCTCCTCTGCTGCCCAAGAACCTAGCTGGGGACATCCCCGTGGACACCTGAGATCCCCCCTAGAGCCAAGTCTCTTGCCAACCCTAAAATGGCTCCCCTAATGTAGATATCGTCTAATAAATATCTTTAATGAATTCAGCTATTCTTCTGTTGGTAGGTCACCTCAACATTTGCTATGGTAAATGACAATAGAATAATTGTCATTAGTCATGATGTAATATCATCTTCCATTGGGGGAGTTTGTTTGATCAAATTTTGATAATTTCACTTTTATAACGCAATAAAAGATTGACGGCAGTTTTCTCCTATGGTAATGTCTTTTCCTTCTGACTCCACAGTTTCTGTAACATCCAGTGTTCCTGTGCTGATTGTCGGCATCGTTGCCATGGGTCATAGCTTCCTACTGTTCTCTTTAGGTAATAGCCTCTGGGTTTGCCAGGTCTTCATACTAACAGGCAATTAGTTACTTGAAAGCAATTTGCTTCCTTCACTTTTTGCTTTTGGTAGAGTAGGTCAAGAAGAACTTTTGTTTCAGAGTTAATTTAAGTTCATTAGGAACAAAATCCATCTCCATGCCCTCCCAGTTCCTGATGTACTAGTCTCTCACCCGTAACTTGTGGGGAAGTGGATATTCTGCAGATGTTCAGCCTCATGGTTTTCACCACACGCATGCTCAGGCCAGTATCAGCAAAGGTGTGTGCGACCTTTCTATATAGCTTGATGGATTGCAATCTCAGTGTCTTACTCTGCCCTTCCTCCCCCCACCTTCTCTCATTCACCTGATTCGTATATACTTACTAGCAATCCAGGCTGGAAGCTGCCTCTACTCAATCACTGTCTTAGTCAGTGTTCTGTTGCTGTGAAGAGACAGCATAACAAAGGCAACTGTTATAAGAGAAAGCATTAACTGGGCCTTGCTTACTGTTTCAGAAGTTTAATCCATTATCATACTGATCTGTAGGCAGAGAAGAGAAAGACGACAAGTCTGGCTTGGGCTTTTGAAACCTCAAAGCCCATCCCCTGCTGTGGGAGCTACTTCTGCTCCTTCAGCCAATAGCCTTTAAGGCACCAGCCCACTGGGGCATGGTCTCTTTTGTTTTAAAAAGCAGTGGTAGCCGTGTGTTCACTCTCTTGCTTCCGGCTTTCAGCTGTTAAACTTTGTTCCTGATCGTGCAGAGGGCTGTTGTCTAGGACAGTGATCTGTAAGTTTTTCCCTTTAAATAAATAACCATTTTATTAATCACAATTCCAAACTGGTGTGGGATTGTTTTATGACTTATGCCTTCATCTGGCACCCAATGTTTGGTTTTAACCCCCCTCCCCCAGCTAGGCTGCCTGACGCCAGCTTGGCTGGGCACAAGGCCTCCCTCAGCCGCCTCCCCACTTGGATTTAAACTCCACGTCTCCTGGGCTCCATGGGCCCAGACAGTCTCTGCCTGCCTGGTTTGTTCTTTTCTGAGCATTTTAAAAATCCCCCTTGCAGTGCAACGCTTAAGCAGCACAAGTCAGAGCACAAGTGGTTGCCGAACGCTGCAACCCTTTGGAGCGACTGTTTGTCACATGGAGGCATATGTGGCTTCCAGGTTGCTATTCTCTATCCCTGGATTCTGGGTTTCTGATTCATGTATAAATTGATTTAATTACATTTACTTTGTTGAGCAACTCATATTTCCCAGTTTTTAACAAATACTAAGGCAGACCCTGAAACAGGACCTGGTTTCTGTCATCTTTGCATTGGTTCTTCGTGACTCGGCAACAGTGCCACCTGCTGGATAATAGGTAATATGGCAGTTTTCATTTCCATTGCAACTTTTACTGCTTCCTTTACTAATACAATGGATTATATCATGCGAGGTTTATATGACTATGGGGATACCTCAATTTACTGGTTACTAGGTTTCAGTTTTCTTCTCCATATTCTATCATTAAAGAAGAATATGGCACTCCTAAGAACAATACAATCTTGACGGACTAATAATGAACAGCTAGTTGAAAGGATTAAAATTATTGAAAATCAGAGTGGATACTATGATAGGCAAAATTGACTCCGTATCCAAGGGTACTAGGAAGTTACCTGAAAGGGTTCATACTGTTGAATTTGACATTCAGAAGTTATCACAAAGTTTTGATAAAGTAACAGACAGAATGTACCTCCAGGATGACAATCTACACGATATCCAAGAAAAGTTCAAGGAAGACATGTTATCATTGAAGGGAAACATTAAAACCTTGGAATCACAAGTGCAGAATGGGAACCAAAAAATTGATACCTTAGTGAAATCACTAGAAACATATGCAGGTCAGGAGATTCAGGCTTTACGAGAGACAATGATAAAAAGATTTTAAATGATTGAGGAAATTATTGGAGCTGGTGAACAGAGTAAGAAGGCACAAGGACAGGATACAACATCACCACTGGCTGTCAGAACTGGTTTACCCAGGGTTTTATCATCATACCCTGTAATTTACTCTGACAAAACATCAACTTCTAAAGGCTCAAAGGGAGCCAAAGAAGGTAGATGGACACCAATAGGAATGAATGATCTAAAAGAAATTAAGCAAGCTGTCGTTAATTATGGCTTGCACTCTGCATTTGTTAAGGAAATGATAAGGACTTGGGCTTCTAATGTCAGAGCTACGCCCAATGATTTCTCTCAGTTAGTGTCCATAGTATTGGATGATGGGCCTTCCTTGATGTCTGGAATTTATTTCAGAGAAGAATCCAAACATATGGAACAGCAAGGAAGAGCAAAAGGTGTGAAGGTTTCCCAAGATCAAATTCTTGGCGTAGGAGCATATGCTGATCCACAGGTCCAAGCTCTTTACGAAGAAGTATTGTCCCTATTCCACAAAGCAGCCTTGAATGCTTGGGATAGGATACAAGAAATAGGGAAAAGGGTCGAATCATATACCAGTGTTAGGCAGGTACAGAGAGAACACTTTACTGACTTTTTGCAAAGATTAATTAAGGCTCTGAGCATAGGAGTAACAGACCCAGAAGCTAGACGAATAATTCTTGAATCTCTGGCTTTTGAAAATGCAAACTTAGAATGTAAAAAGATAATTGGGCCTTTAAGGTCTAGATCAGCACCTATGGATGAATGGATTCAGCATACCATGAATGTTGAGATGTTTGGCTATAATGATGAATCTTGGGTAGGAGAAACGATTTCCAAAGCAATGAGGAGACATCAAACTGCCAAATGTTTTAATTGTGGTAAATTAGGACATCTGAAAAGGGATTGCAGGCAAGGAATTTCTAGGAATAATATCTCCTCTGGGAATGACAAAGATAGGAGACCTCAGCCTTCAGGTATATGTAGGAGGTGTGGTAAAGGCTGACATTGGACCAATGAATGCAGGTCAACAACAGACAGACAAGGCAACCCAATACCATCTGGAACCCCCTTGAGGGGCCTCTCGCAGGCCCCCAAGCCAGAAGTGTCCCAGTCATTCCCAGTTACAGTGGAGAACGTGTCTCACCAAGAAAATTAAAAAAAAAACAATGCCTGCTGTAAAAAGCAATACAGGTCTAAATGATGGGTTAAATGTGAAGGATGAGTCAAAAAATCCAGTAGGACAGAGTAAATGTATATTTTGGCAGACTTCTATTAACAATCAAAGACCAAAGCTAAGAGTCTGTATAAATGGCATTTTTATTGAAGGTGTATTAGACATGGGTGCAGATGTAAGTATGATTACTCCAGAATCTTGGCATCCGAATTGGCCTCTTCAAGAGGTAGATGTTCAGTTCCTGGGAATTGGAACCCTATCTCATATAAAACAAAGCACGAGATTGGTTGAATGCATAGGGCCTGAAGGGCAAATAGGAAGATTAAGGCCATATATAGCCAATATAGCAATAAATTTATGGGACTGTTACCTGTTAATTACCTAGGTTACAGAATAGGTTTACAGAATATTAGAACACAAAAGGCACAAGTTAGGAGAGACTGGTTACAGACTCTTAATGACTTTCAAAGATTGTTAGGAGACATTTCCAGTCTACAACCAGCTGTTGGGATAACACCTGATCTAATAGTTCATTTAAACAAAACCTTAGATGGTGATAAAGATTTGAATAGTCCCAGAGAACTAACAGCTGAAGCAGAAAAGGAACTGGCAATGGTTGAGGAAAAATTACAGGAGACACATGTGGATAGGGTGAACCCAAATCTTAGTTGTATCCTAGTCATACTGCCTTCCAGAATTTCTTCTACAGGGATTTTAATGCAGAGGGAAGATATTATTTTAGAATGGATATTTATACCACATAAATCAAATAAAAAATTAAAAACTTATGTGGAAAAAGTCTCTGAATTAATTATAAAAGGTAAACTGAGACTTCGTTAACTAGCAGGTATAGATCCAGCAGAAATTATAGTGCTTTTTACTACTGATGAAATAAAAAAGTTATGGGAAGACAATGAACTATGGCAAAGAGCTTGTGCTAATTTTTTGGGAGAAATTAATAGCAACTATCCCAAAAGTGATAGACTTAACCTCATAAAGAGAACTTCTTGGATTCTTCCTCGAATTGTAAGTAATGCACCAATAACTGGAGCCCTTACATTTTATACTGATGCAAATAAATCAGGGAAAGCAGGCTATAAATCAGAAGACTTGAGTAAGGTGGAACAAAGCCCTTATAATTCTGTCCAGAAGGCAGAATTATATGCCATTCTTATGGTGTTAAGGGATGTTAAAGAACCTCTTAATATAGTTACGGATTCAGAATTTGCAGAAAGAGCTATCTTGCATATTGAAACTGTTGAGTTTATACCAGATGATACAGAATTGACTTCATTGTTTATCCAGGTACAAGACATAATCAGGAATAGGCTTTGTCCTATGTACATAACACACATCTGATCCCATACAGGTCTGCCTGGTCCTCTACCACAAGGTAATGCTGAAATTGATCAATTATTGATTAAAAGCGTGTTGCAGACCTCAGAATTTCATAAAAAAAATCATGTCAATAGCAAAGGTTTAAAGAAAGAGTTTTCTATTACATGGCAACAGCTTAGGAGATTATAAAGAGATGCCCTACTTGCTCTTTCTATAATCAAACATTGTTGCCTGCTGGAAGTAACCCAAGGGTACTCAAAGGAATGAAATCTGGCAGATGGATGTGTTCCACTTTACGGAATTTGGTAAATTAAAATATGTACACCACACCATAGACACGTATTCAGGTTTTTATTGAGCAACTGCCCTGAGCTCAGAAAAGGCTGATTTGGTAATCACACATTTATTGGAAGTTATGGCCATCATGGGTATACCTGCATAAATAAAGACAGACAATGGTCCAGTATATGTATCTAAGAAAATGAAACGCTTTTTTGCTTATTATAATATAAAGCACATTACAAGTATACCAAATAATCCTACAGGTCAGGCAGTTATAGAAAGATCAAATCCTACAATAAAGGATATGCTGAACAAACAGAAAGGGATGGAAAATACCCCCAGAAATAGATTGCATAATGCTTTGTTAACCTTGAATTTTCTTAACACTAATGAGAAAGGAACAACAGCCACAGAGAGGCATTGGATAATGGAAAAAACTTCTGAATTGAATCAACCAGTATATTTCAAGGATGTGTTGACTTCAGAATGGAAACCAGGAGATGTACTACGTTGGGAAAGGGGTTTTGCTCTTGTTTCCACAGGAGATGAAAAATTATGGATATCATCAAAATTAATAAAGATTCACTTTGAAAAGGAGAAACCTATTGAAACAGAGAAATAATAGCACATCCACACTGGTGATAACCATACAGGTGGTAAGAAAAGCATTTAAGATGGGGGCAGGGTCCTGTTCTTGTCTTTTCAGGAAAATACTCATCTTCAAAAATTCAAGAAACCCCTGATGCTTGAATGATGACAGGTAGAAAAATAATTATCCAATAAGGATCATCAAGAAAATCAAATATGGTTCATAAGTACAAATGATACAATGTATACATATTATGTATATGTATGTATATATTTATGAATATATAGAGCTGGTTTTAGAGTTGTACAATTTCTTTGTCCTTCTTTAAATCCAAGCGTGTTGTTAAAAGAAAAAACTCAGAGTTTCTATCTCATGTCAAGAGCCGTTTGATGTGGGACAGAAAGAAAAAAGAATTTAGAAAACATCTTTGCTTTTCCTCATATCTATTTTTGTCTTTATCATACCTTTCATTGAATATATGTCTGTATATGTCTATATAAGTAATGTTTAAGTTTTCCACAATGAACAATGAATTTTCCTGCAGTAATCTTTGAAGTTTCCAGGAAGAAGATGGGGCCCCATAACAACAACTCCACCTGGTTGATATGATGTCATGATACTGATAGCGCTACTATAAGACCTGTTTTGGGTACCAGCTTCACAATACGGCTCCAACTTGGTGAGATGAAATCGTGCACATCTTTTACAATGTTTTGGCCAGACTTCCACAAAATACTCAGAGACTATTTGCAATCTTACCAGACATTAATCTTGAAATGTAACCATCATTTTACTTTCACAGGATCCCCTAGAAAGAACGTCTCCCCCATGACAGCTGGAAGTAATTCTAGAAGACGACGTCCCCTCTCCCAGCAAAGTTTGTCCTCAGGCTTAGGGACATCATTTAGGCATTGATTATAATTGGTATATGGTTGAGGGTTGGGGGAGGAATTTTATTTTATTTTATTTTCCCATATTTTTTTTATTTTTTCCATTCAAAAAAAATTTACATTTCTTCCCCTTCTCCCAGTCCCCTCCCACTCCCCCTCCCTCCCGCTGCTTCCTTAAAAGAGGGCATGGTGCCCAGCCCTCTGGGAAGTCCAAGGCCCTCCCCCCTCCATCCCGTCCTAGGAAGGTGTGCATCCAAATCGACTAGGTTCCCAAAAAGATAATACATGCAGAGGAGATAGGTCCTAGTGTCATTGTTGATGGTTTCTCATTCTGCCCTCATTGGCAGCCACATTTAGAGAGTCCAGTTTGATCATATGCTCATTCAGTCCCAGTCCAGCTGGGTTTGGTGAGCTCCCATTAGATCAGGCACACTGTCTCAGTGGGTGGTCCAGCCCCTCGCGGTCCTAACTTCCTTGCTCATCTTCTCCCACCTTCTGCTCTTTGACTGGACCTTGGGAGGGGGAGGAATTTTATAAGCTCAGGAACCTTTTTGGAAAAAAGAAAGAGGGAAAATTGAATGATGGGATAATAGATTGGTATTTGTGAGTTATTGTTTACAGACAATTACATTGGTATAGATTCTTGTATATTGATACAAAGTTAAATTATATTGAGTATTGTATGCATGCATGCTTCTACCTCTGTTTAAAACATTTTTATGTATTGATACATATATATATTTACCATATTGCAGTGTACATTTCTACCTCTGATCAAGATACTTGTACATTGTTTACATTTGGAGGTCATTGTCCTCATTTATTGCACAGTTGTTTATTGTCTTAGTCTTTAAGTTAGATGGGTATTAAGAATTATAGATCAATAGTCTTCTATGTTTGTCATAGTTAGACTAATCAGGTTCTTTAGATACATAGAGATTATATTCTGTATAGATAGATAATCTTCAACCACTTCAAGGATCTGTGTAACATGGCATTTAAATAACTTAGGGTTTTGTTGACATGAGACATAATTGCTCCTGACAACACTGATCTATTCCTGAAAGAATGTTGAGCACCAAAGACACTCAACTTGGAGCCTGTTTTCTTCTTGGCAAAAACTGGCCTTTGGGCAAAGAAATGCCCATGCCTCAACCACTGACAAGATATAGTATCCAGAAATGGATAAACAGGACTGTCAAATCTTGCCAAGACAGGGTAAGATGGTTTTGAAAAATTTCTTGCCTTTGAAAATGGTTTTTCAGTTATTCTAGGCCATTTTTCAACGTTGCAAAATGAGATTTTGGGTGATTGCTCAGGTAGCTAATTGTCTCTGTCATATATTGCTCACTTTGGAAGCTACTTGATTGTACTTCCTGCCTGCTCAAGTAATATTATCTCCCTTCTTGGGCCTTCAATAGGGTTGAAGATTAAATAATCATAGTTACCATCCTCTTATGATCTAGCCAAGCCATCTCCAATACAAGACTTAGACTCCTTAGGATAGAATGTTTATTAAAACATATGGCATATATTCCTTGCTTAATATTGTTTATGCTGATTGTAATTCTAATCTTATACTTGATATCTGTTCCTAGTGTATATTGTTTTGTATTGGGTTTGGAACTCTCTTACTTAAACAAAAGGGGGGGGTGCTGCAGGAGCTACTTCCGCTCTTTCAGCCAATAGCCTTTAAGATACCAGCCCACTGGGGTGTGGTCTCTTTTGTTTTAAAAAGCAGCGGTAGCCATGTGCTTGCTCTCTTGTTTCTGGCTTCCAGCTGTTAGACTTCGTTCCTGATAGCACAGAGGGCTGTTGTCTGGGACGGTGATCTGTAAGTTTTTCTCTTTAAATAAATAACCATTTTATTAATCACAATTCCAAACTGGTGTGGGATTGTTTAATGACTTACGCCTTCAATCCCCAGTGACACACTTTGTCCCACAAGGCTGCACCTCCTAATCCCTTCAAGAAGTGCCACCCCTTGGTGCCTAAACATTCAAATCTAAGAGCCTGTGAGGCCATTCTCTTTCAGACTGCTACAGTCACTGTGGTGGTCAAGGGAGGCTTGAGTCCAACATTTCCGTCCTCTCAGGGGTCACTATCATGGCCCTGCTTTACTCTGTGGCCAGATTTTGCAATCAGTTGTCTCATTCTGTCTGGTCCTCTCACTTTGAACCACTTAATCCTTAGTACAAAGAACTGGAAATATTTACCATATTTAAGACATTAACTACTACTTCAAAGTGATTCTCCTATTTTTACTGAATCTTATTTGCTAAAGATTTGCTAAATGTGACATTGTCTGGATCTCTTTATGTCATGTGCTCATGCCATGGCACACGAGAGTGAGCATGAAGTGTAAGTGCTGTGAGAAAGGAAGAGCTCTTGCTCCATCTATGTCTGTTTTCAGAAGGAAGAGGCAGGAAAAAGCTGGCACTGGGGTGCTCACTGGCAAACTGGACTAAGAGTCTTACCAATTTAAATATGGGCTAACCAGGTCCCAGAGAGGCCAAAGGACTCTTTTTAAACTACAGAAATCTTAAGTGGCATCTCAGTGTAATGTGGCATAAATTATTTTACAAATATCTTCAACCCTCTTTATAAAAGAAATAAGTGTTTATATTTTTATTTATGTATACGCATACCTGCCTGCTTGCTTGAATAAGCACCATGCACATACAGCACCCTCAGAGGTCATAAAAGGGCATAGGATCCCCTGGAGCTGTAGTTACATGTGGTTGTAAGGCACCAGACATGGTTCTGGGAACAGAACTTGGGTCCTCTGTAAAAACATCTAGTGCTCTTTAACTGCTGAGCCATCATCTCTCCCACCTGTTATTATTCCTAACCTTCAAAGAACTTCACATCTAGTTTAACTCTTCCACTATCCTAGAAAGAATATAAAGATAAATTTCAGCAAACTCAAAATGATGATCAAAACAACATACTTAATCATTTTCAACGTAGATGATGGCTTTGTTGCCTGATGTTGTATACTAAGGTATTACTGGCTCCTAAATGGCAGCAGAGAAGACTCGAGTAAAGGGAACCTCTTCCTGTACTATCAAAGGGAGGTGTTCAGAGTGGAAGAAAGGCCATGAGTGTGGTAACATGACTGGTCTGGCTTGTTAGGTAAACTGAAATCTGTGAAGAACCACTAGAATGAGTTCTTGGTAACTGATAAAATGCCCAGCATTGGCTACCATAATTAAGGAGAGGGGCTTTCTCCAGTGAGTCAACCTCCATCCAAGGAGCTGCAGAGATGTGGCATGGTACTGTAATGAAGGCCAGGTCTAGGCTGCTGTTCCTGGTGCTGCTAGGACTTGGCTATATGGCTTTCAGTGCATCATTTCCCCTTCTCTGAATCTTTATTTCTTCATTCATAAAATTAGTTTGGATTATCTATATGTTGTAAGCAGGAATAATATTGATTTATGGCTATATTTTCTTTCATCTACATATTCTTTCTCATGTGTGTTTGTGTGTGTGTGTGTGTGTGTGTGTGTGTGTGTGTGTGTGTGTGTGTGCAGCCCAGTAGTGTTGACATAGGCTACTTGTTTGTTCCCAGCCACTCAGACCCAAAATAATCAAACAGAAATTGTATTAATTAAAATGCTGCTTGTCCAATCACTTAAGCATATTGCTAGCTACCTCTCATATTTTAAATTAACCCATTTCTATTATTTTATCATGAGGCTTACGGCCTACAGGCAAGGTTCTAGCTGGCATCCGGCTTGCATCTTTCTCCTTTGGTGGCTACATGTTGTCTCACTGACTCTACCTTCTTTTCCCAGCATTCAGTTTAGTTTTCCCATCTAGCTCTAGTCTGCCCTATCACAGGCCAAAGCAGCTTCTTTGTTCATTAACCAATAAAAGCAACACATATGCAGAAGGACTTCCCATGCCACAGGAGAGCTCTATAAGGTATTTCTCAGGTGTTGTCCAGCTCTTTTCCTTTTTAAGACTAAGTCTCACTCTCCTCGTTACCATATCCCAGCCCACAACTTTGGCCTCTGCCTCACCAGAGGTCACAGTGGCAGTCATAACACCAGGTAAGCACCCTGGCCTCAGTCCACCAAAACTCCCTCACTGCCCACTCAGTCCACTCCCAGCTGGCCTTCCCTTCCTCATCACCATCTCCTGGCCCTCAACTCCAAGGAGTTCTAGAACTCTAGGTAGGCAGCCCCCTGCAAACCATCCCCACTCTCTCAGTTTGCACACACCCTGTCACAGTACCCTGGTTGACCTCAAGTCAATCAAAGACCACTCTAGCCAAAAGACCAAAGAGGACCCAGAAACCAAGGGGGAAAGCACCCATCCAGCAAAGACAAACTCAGAAATCAGCACCTAGACCTATAATCAACCCAGAGGACAGAGGTCCTTAAAGAGGAAATGAGTTAAGTCCCTTAAAGAAATCAAGGAAAAGACAAAAAATTGAAGGAAATGAGTAAATCCCTTAAAGAAATCCAAAAAAGTACAAACAGCTAAAAGAAAAAAGTGTTCAGGACCTGAAAATGGAAATAGAAGCAATAAAGAAAACACAAACTGAGGGTATCCTGGAAATGGAAAATCTAGGTAAGTGAATAGGAACTACAATCACCAACAGAATATAAGAGAAACAAGAAAGAATCTTAGGTACTGAAGATAATGATAGAAGACATAGATGCTTTAGTCAAAGAAAAAGAAAAACATAGAAATCTCCAGGCATGAAACATCCAGGAAATCTGGGACCAAACCTAAGAATAATATGAAGAAGGAGAAGCTTCCCATCCCAAATGCTCAGAAAATACCTTTAACAAAATTATAAAACTTATACTAATTTAAAGAAGGACATGCCTATAAAAATACAAGAAGCATATTGAACACCAAATAGATTGGATCAGAAAAGACAGTCCCAATGCCACATAATAATCATAACACTAAACATACTGAACAAAGAAAGCAAATTAAAAGCTGCAAGGGAGCCAGACAGTGGTGGCACATGCATTTAATCCCAGCACTCAGGGAGGCAAAGGCAGTTGGATCACTAAGTTTGAGGCCAGCCTGGTCTTCAGAGTGAGTTCCAGGATAGCCAGAAATACACAGAGAAACCTTTCCTCAAAGAAAACAAAAACAAACAAAAAGCTGCAAGGAAAACAGCCAAGTAGCATATGAAGGCAGACCCAGAAGAATTACACCTGAATTCTCAACAGAGATTCTAAAACCCAAAAGGACATGGACAGATGTGCTGCAGACTCCGAGAGACCACAGATGCCAGCCCAGATTACTATACCCATCAAAACTTTCAATCACCATAGATGGAGAAAATAATATATTCCATGACAAAATCAAATTTAAACAATATCTATCCACAAATCCAGCCCTACAGAAGGTAATAGAAGAAAAATTCCAACCCAAGGAGGTTAGCTATACCCATGAAAACATAAGCAATAATCTCACACCAACATAACCAAAAGAAGGGAAGCACACACACACACACACACACACACACACACACACACACACTACCAACACTAACAACAATGAAATAACATGAATTAATAACCATTGGTCATGAATATCTCTCTGCTGACAGAGGTTTCTAGCCCACTCGGTCCCATGTTGTTCAGTCCCAAAGAAATACACAGAGGTCTACATTAGTTATAAACTGATTGGCCTATTAGCTCAGGCTTCTTATTAACTAATTATTACATCTTACATTAACCCATTGTTCTTTTCTATGTTAGCCACATGGTTTGGTACCTTTCATCAGCAAACCATTCTTTCTCATCTTGCTTCCTCTGTGTCTGGGTGACAACTGCCGACTGAATCTTTCCTCTTCCCAGAATACTCCTGTTCTCCTTGCCCCGCCTCTACTTTTTGCCTGGTTGCCCCACCTATGCTTCCTGCCTGGCTACTGGCCAATCAGCATTTTATTAAACAAGGACAAGAAACAAATCTTTACAGGGTAAAGTCATTGTCCCATAGCATCTCTCAAAATCAATGGACTCAATTCCCCAATGAAAAGACATGGGTGAACAGAACAGATGTAAAATCAGGATCTATCCTTCTGCTACATATAAGAAATATACCTCAATATCAAAGACAGACATTAACTCAGAGGAAAGGGTTAGCCGAATGAACCCAAGAAGCAAGCTATTGTAGCCATCTTAATATCTAATAGACTAGACTTCAAATCAAAATTGTTGAAAATAGATGGGGAAGGACACATCATACTCATCACAGGAAAAGTCCATCAAGGTGACCTTTCAGTTATTAACATCTATGCCCCAAATGCAAGGGCACCCAGGTTTGTAAAGGAAACATTACTAAAGTTTAATCACACATTGACCCTCACAAATTGATAGTGGGAGACTTCAATCCCACACTCACTAATGGACAGGTCATCCAGACAAAACTAAACAGAGAAATACTGGAGCTAAAACACATTATGAATCAAATGAACCTAACAAGTATCCATAGGACATTTCACCAAAAGTCAAAAGAAAATGCCTTCTTTCCAGCACCTCATGGAACTTTCTCTAAAATTGACTATATACTCAGTCATAAAGCAAGCTTAACAGATATAAGAAAATTCAGAAACCCCTTGTATCCTATAAGACCACCACAGATTAAAGGTGGATTTCAACAACAGAAACAAAAGCCTACAAACTCATGACAACTGAGCAACTCTATTGAATGATTACTGGAGCAAGGCAGAAATAAAGAAAGAAATTAAAGACTTCGTAGAGCTCAATGAAAATGAATGTACAACATACCCAAATTAATGGGATACATTGCAATGGTTTCAAGCAGTGATAAGAGAAAAGTTGATAGCACTAAGTTCCTATATAAAGAAATTGGAAAAATCTCACACTAGCATCTTAACAGCACACCTGTAAGTTCTAGAACAAAAAGAAACAAACATACCGAAGAGGAGTAGAGGGCAGGAAATAATCAAACTGAGGGCATAAATCAATAAAATAGAAGCAAAAGAAAAAGACAAAGAATTACTAAAATCAAAAGCTGGTTCTTTGATAAAAATCAACAAGATAGACAAACCCTTATCCAAACTGACTAAAGGTCAGAGCGAGACTAAACAAATTAACACAATCAGAAATGAAAAGGCAGACAAAACAGACACTGGAGAAACCCAGAGAATCATCAGGCCTTGCTTTACAAACATGTCCTCCACAAAACTGGAAACTCTAAAGAAATGGGTACTTTTCTCCATAGATACCACTTGCCAAAGTGAAATCCAGTTCAGATAAACAATTTAAATAGACCTACAACCTCT
Source organism: Ondatra zibethicus (assembly GCA_004026605.1). Taxonomy (NCBI): domain Eukaryota; kingdom Metazoa; phylum Chordata; class Mammalia; order Rodentia; family Cricetidae; genus Ondatra; species Ondatra zibethicus. Next base: position 105,139 of record PVIU01003312.1, read on the forward strand.
CACAAAACAGAAGCAGTCATTAAAGGTCTCCCAAAGGGAAAAAAAAAGCTCAGGGCCAGAGAGTTTTAGCACAGAACTCTACCAGACTTTCAAAGAAGAGTTAATGTCAATACTCTAAATCATTCCACAAAATAGAAGCAGAAGGAACATTGCCCAGTTCGTTTTATGAGGTGAGAGTCACCCTGATACCCAAACCACGCAAAAATTTAATGAATAAAGGGACAGAGCAATTTTCCTCATGAACATAGATGCAAAAACAATAACATGCTCATAAACCAAGCTCACAATACATCAAAGACATCATCCACCATGAACAAGTAGGCTTCATCCCAGAGATGCAGGCATGGTTCATCATATGGAAACCAGTCAATATAATTCATCATATAAACAAACTAAAAGAAAAGACCATCTCATTAGATACTAAAAAAAGCCTTTGACAAAATCCAGTACCCCTTCATGATAAAAGTATTAGAGACATTGGGAATAAAAGGGACATTCTAAAGCATTATAAAGATAATTTATGGTAAGTCGATAGCCAACATCAATTAAATGGAGAGAAATTCAAAGCAATTTTACTAAAATTAGGAGCAAGACAGGACTGTTCACTCTCTCCATATCTATTCAAATACAGTAATTGGTGTTCTAGCTGGAACAATAAGACAACTAAACGAAATCAAGAGGCAAATGGAAAAGGAAGAAGTTAAAGTACTGCTACGTGTAGATGCTATGAGAGTTTACATAAGAAACCCCAAAAATTCTACCAGAGACCTCCTGCATCTAAAGGTACCTGCTTCAGTCCTGGGTTTTGATACCAGATGAATGGGGGAAAGAAATAAAAAGAGAAAGGAAAAGACATGACTGTTCCTGGGTATGATGGAGGAGAAAATTTATTAAAGGTATGTGGGCGAACATAGCTAGGGGCAGGGACATGTGGCAGAACAGAGTGGATTTGACTTTGAACCATGTGAGGAGAGGGGAGAAGGAAGGGAGAGTAGAGAAAGGGGATCCAGGTGCAGCATCTAAGAGTCCAAAGGAGCAGAGGACTCAAAACGGTTGGATTATATAGGGAAGGGCGGCTGGGAAAGGTAGCCCAGTTCTGGGCTCGAGAACTTACTGTAGGGGCTGGATATGCCAGCCAGGAGGGCCCTGTAACAGGTAGGGACTGAGGGATGCACGGAGAACCTGGCAGCCAGGCCTACTTTAATATGTTAAATAGACAAGTCAGCCATTTGTCCCTGGGTTTAAAACCTAACACTGATAAACACCTTTGGCTACAAGATTAACTTCAAAAAATCAGTAGCCTTCCTACATGCAAATGACAAAGGGGCTGAGAAAAATCAGGGAAATAATACCCTTCACAATAGCCATAAATAATGTAAATATCTTGAGATAACTCTGTCTAAGCAAGCAAAAGACTTGTATGACAATAATTTCAAGTATTTGAAAAAGGAAATTAGAGAAGATATCAGAAGACGGGAAGATCACCCATGCTCATGAATCGTTAGGATTAACATAGAAAAAATGGCCATTTTACCAAAAACAACCTACAGATTCAACATAATTCCTATCAAAATTGCAACATAATTCTTCACAAACCTTGAAAGGACAATGCTCAGCTTCTGGGAAAACAAAAACCCAGGAAAGCTAAAGTAATTCTGTATAATAAAAGAACTTCCAGAAGTATCACCATCTTTAATTTTCAAGCTGTACTACAGAGATATAGTAATAAAAACTTCATGATATTGGCATAAAAACAGAGAAGTTGACCAATAGAATCTAACTGAAGACCCAGATGTAAATCCACATGCCTTTGGGCACATGATTTTTTTTTACAACAAAGCCATAAATATACAATAGAAAAAGAAAGCATCTTCAACAAATGTTCTAACTAGATGTCAGCTTGTGGAAGAATGTAAACAGATCCATGTCTTTTAGCCTACACAAAACTCAGTCCAAGTGGATCAAGGACCTCAGCGTAAAACAGATACCTATTTATGAACCTGATAGACGAGAAAGTGGGAAATAGCCTTGAACACGCTGGCGCAGACCATTTCCTGAACAGAACACCAGTAGCACAGACACTGAGATCAACAATCAATAAATAGGACTTCATGAAACTGAAAAGCGCCTGTAAGGCAAAGAACACTGTAAACAGGACAAAACAGCAGCCTACAGAACGAGAAAATATCTTCACCAACTCCACATCTGACAGAAGGTTAATATCCAAAATACATAAAGAATTCAAGAAACTAGACATCAAAAAAACAAATACTCCAATTAAAAATGAGGTAGAAATTTAAACAGAGACTTCTCAACAGAAGAATCTCAAATGGCTGAAAAACACTTAAAGAAATGTTCAACATCCTTAGCCATCAGGGAAATGTAAATAAATCTACTTTGAGATTCCACCTTACACCTCTAAGAATGGCTAAGATCAAAACACAACTGACAGCTCATGATGTGGAAGATGTGGAGCAGGGAGAACACTCCTCCATTGCTGGTGGGAATGCACATTTGTATAGCCACTTTGGAAATCAATATGTCAGCTTCTCAGAAAATTAGTAACAGATCTACCTCAAGACCCAGCTATACCACTCCTGGGCATATACCCAAAGGACACTCTATCCTATCATAAGGACACTTACTACATTCATAGCAACTTTACTCAAGATACCCAGAAACTGGAAACAACCCAGATATCACTCAACCAACGGATGGATAAAGAAAACATGGTACATTTACACAATGGAGTAACTCAGCTGTTAAAACAATGGCATCATGAAATTTTCAGGCAAATGGTTGGAACTAGAAAAGATCATCCTGAGTGAGGCAACCAACAACCAGAAATACAGACATGGTATTTACACACTTATAAGTGATATTACCTGTAAAGTAAAGGATACTTATGTTACAGTCCACAGACCCAGAGGAGTTAAATAACAAAAGGGGCACAAGGGGATGCATGGATCTCTCTGGGAAGGGGAACTGGAATAGATTTTTCAGGTGGATTTGGGACAGACAGGGATGGGAACAGAAGGTATCAGGTGAGGGGGATGAGAAGAAGAGAGTACTGAGAGAGACGACTAGAATTGGGGGATTTGGGGGGATGAGGTAAAAACCTAGTGCAGTGGAAACTCCCTGAATCTATGAAGATGACCCTAGCAAAGACTCCTAGAAATGTGGGCCATGGAGCTTGATGTGGCCGTCTTCTGTAACCAGGCACAGCCGCTTTAATCCACACTCTGTCCTGCTTGCTAGATGTGCTGGGGTGATGGTGGTGCAGAACTTGCAGGTGTGGCTAACCAATGTCTGGTCCAACTTGAAGCCCATGCCATGAGAGGGAGCCCACGCCATCCACCATCCCCTGCCTGAAGGACCAGAAACCAGAGGCAGGATATCCCACAAACCAGGATAGACCCAAAAAGGACTAGCAAAAAAGGTCAATGAAATGATTCCTAATGGTTTTCTGCTATACTCATAGATTGATGCCCAGCCCAATTGTCATCAGAGGGGAATGATCAAGCAACTGATGGAAGATGCAGAGACTCACAGCCAAACATTAGGTAGAGCCAGAAGAACCCCACAGGAAAGGGGGAGGAAATATTGTAGGAGCCAGAAGGTTTGAGGACACTAGGAGAACATAGCCTGCAGAATCAGCTAAGCTGAGCTCATGGGGCTCCCAGAGACTGAAGCTGCAATCACAGAGCCTGTGTGGGTCTGTGTTAGGACCCATATATATATAAAACATATGTGTTATAGTCATTCAACTTGGTGTTCTTGTGGGACTCCTAACAGTGGGAGTGGAGGGGATATCTCTGACTGGTTTGCCTACTTTTGGGACACTTTCCTCCTACTGGGTTTCCTTGTCCAGCCTTGATATGAGGGTTTTGGTTATTCTTATTGTAACTCCTTATGCCATATTGGATTCCTACCCCTGGGAGGCCTGCTCTTTTCTGAAGGGAAAGGGAGGAAGAGTGTATCTGGGGAATATGGGAGGCTGAAGGAGGGACCGGGAGAAGTGGAGGGAGAAGAAACTGTGGTCAGGATGTAATGTATAAGAGAAGAAAAATCAATAATAGAAGTCTAAGCCCCCCACCTACTCATCAAGCAGGCTAGGATAAGTGGCCAACAAGTTCCAGGAATCTACCTGTCTCTGCTTCTCCAGAGCCAGGAAAACTGGGTTTGTTCTACTTTGGGCTGTATATTTGTTCTGTCTTTGACATGAGTTCTGGGATTTGCACGTAGGTCCTCATGCTTGTCCAACGAGCACTTTGCTAACAGAGCCGTTTCTAGCTCCCTACCTGCTCTTTCTGATGCATGTGCCTTCAGCTTTGTTACAGCCCCCCACCCCTTATTATCTTATATCTAACGTTCGTCACTCGTTTTTGTTACCTCCTGGCCCCTCTAATCCTTTCAGTTTGCCATCCCAGACTAGAACGTCTGTGACACTGCCACTGACTCTGATGCCTGGCAGTGTAGAGCCCAGAGCCCAGGCATGCAGGCAGGAAAGCCGCTGCACCCTGCTGCTCTGGGGTCTGTATACTTCCCAGATTCTTCCCTCGTGGGCAGGATGATGTAATCACCTTAGACTTTTCCCTATAAATCCCCTAAGCCACGCTCTCCATTCCAGTCACAGAGAGCCTCTTCTAGCTCCTGTTTATAGGAAGCGATCTTACGCAGTTTAAGCGGCTGACTTATTTCTAATTCTCTCTCCTTGGTTCTGGGAGGCCGACTAAGGGCAAGGACACGCTCTTCAGGAGAAAGACTTGAATCAATAATGAGAGAGAGAGAAGGGCACAGGATAAAACTGCAGTGGGTATCACAGCCCCGCGTCCTTGAGTGTAGCATTAAAAACCTAGGCTCCTATTTGTATATCCCACCCTTCTTGGCCCTTAGCTCATCTAGATTTGGTGAGCTCAGGCCTAGCAGCGGGCATTTTGTGTGGCTATCTGTTGGGGCTCCTCCTCGGCAGGGAATTTGTATTCAATGACCTAAGGGCACACAGCTGCTGAGAGAGTGTCCAGGACACAGGCTCTCCTCACAAAGCAGCCTTGTGTTAGGGGAACTTCCCCCACACACATGCGCACACAAGAGTTCTGTCTTTAAAGTTATCTTAGGTCTGGGTGGAACTCCTAAAGGGTAGGGAAAACAGCTTCTTTTTCAAAAGCTTCCTTTTCAAAAGCTTTGGCTGCCTGACAGCTAGAATTTCCTCTTGTATCTGATAATATACATGTGCATGAAATACAGCTTATTTCTTTTAAACATGACCCAAGCTGATGAGTGTCCTTAAGGATCTGCTAACCAAACAGAGAAGCATGGTCTATGTTAAAGCCTATCACAGATGGCTCTGCTTAACTACAGAGTTTTCACCTATGAAATGAAGATGATTCAATGAGCCACATAAAAAATAATTTAACAATCACTCTCCTTCCTCCCTCCACTCCCTTTTTTCTTCCTTCCCTCCATTTCTCCCTCCTTCCTTTCCTCCCTCCCTTCCTTCTTTCCTTCCCTCCTTCCTTCCTTTCTTCCCCCTTCCTTTTTTCCTTCCCTTCACTCCCTTCCTTCTGTTCTCCCTAACTCCCTCCCTCCCCCTCCTTTCTTCCTTTTTCCCTCCCATCTCCTCTCCCACTCCCATTTTTTTCTTTCATTTGCTATTCTTTTAAAATTTATTTTTAAACAGGCATGAGGGCCCATGCCTTTAGTCTTGATCCTCAGAGGTGGACAGATCTAAGACTGGTTCAAGATCTAAGTTCCAGACCAGTCTGATCTACATAATGAGTTCCAGGACAGCCAGGGCTACACAGAGTAACTCTATCTTGAAAAACAAAACAAAACCAAAAATATGTATTTTATTATTATTATTGCATGTGTGTATGTACACATTCAACACGAGGGCTAGTTCCCTCAAAGGTCAGAAAAGGGTGTTGCAATCCCCTGAAGCTGAAGTTGCGGGCAGTTGTGGGCCACTCAGTATGGATGCTGGAACTCAAACTCCTATCCTTTGCAAGAACAAGAAGTGCCCTGAATTGCTGAGTCACTTCTCCAGCCCCACTGTTGTTTGGCCCTTGGCTGATTCAGAAGAGGCTGTGTGGAAAAGACTGGCCTTTAACTAGTGGCCATCCTTGTATCCCAGCATGAGTGCTGGAATCATAGCCATATGCCACCACCCCTTGGTGCCTCTTCATTTTCAAATAGTTCATTTTCCTCCAGTAATAAAGTAGGCCAGCCCTCTGTGGAGCACAAAGAGAGCAAACTCACTCCTAGACTTGCCGCCTGTGGTGGTTTGGTTGAGAATGGCCCCTATAGGCTCATATATCTGAATGCTTAGCCATCAAGGAGTGGCACTATTTGAGAAGGACTAGGAAGCGTGACCTTGTTGGAGGAATATGTCACTGGGGGTGGGCTTTAAACATGCAAACTGGCCCCAGTCTCCCTCTCTCTCTGCCTGCAGATCAGGATGTAGCTCTTAGCTACATTTCCAGCACTACATCTACCTGTCTGCCACCATGCTCCCTGCCACAGTCATGGTGAACTAAGCCTCTGAAACTGTAAGTAAGCCCCCAGTTCAGAGTTTTCTTTTATAAGCGCTGCCTCAGTCATGACATCTCTTCACAGCAGTAGAACAGTGACTAAGACACCACCCAAATATCCCATCCTCTCATTTCCAGAGACTCCTCTCTTCTGTCATTACAGCTGCCATCATGCTGTTGAGGTCATCCTGGTCTCAGCTCCTGAAGTCAGCTTTCCTTTTCAGCACATGATGCCATCTCTCTAGGGAGAGACAAGATCATGGCATTCAATTTGCTTGTAATACGGCCCAGCGGCATAGGGAGGTGGGAGCCTTTGTCCAGGTTGCTATAGATTTAACTATTGAGAGAGGACATTTAATACAGTAGAGGGCCACACAAATAAAATTTCAGATTCCTGGCCGTGCATGATTAACATGTGATGGATAAGCATCTGTTCAGATTCACCATTAATAAAAATACTTAGGAAAAGAACTCTTTTGTAATCTAATCATGGACTGAGAGCTGCTAGATTTTAAAATGTTCTTGGAAAAAGCTGCAATGTGTTACCCTTACCTCAAGGTTTGCCCTGTGTTGATAAGGAGTTTCTATGGAAAGAGGGTCCATGCTGAGAAAGACGGAACTGTTAGGTATTTTCTTTCTTAAAAAGAAATACACACTAAGCATGCTCAAGTTTTAAGCAGATGTAGCAACACCATGCAGTCAAAGTGCATGTCAACGAGAGGTGCAGTGTATAAATGAGATGTTCCCAGTCTGTGCACTTGGATACTAGGTTCCCAGTGGGTGGCTCTTTGTGGAGGCTTTAGAGGTATGGCCTTGCTGGAGGAAGCACATCACTGGGGTCAGGCTTTGAGGTTTCAAAAGACTGTCCTAATGAGGTCACTCTGCTTCCTGTTTGTGGATCAAGATGGGAGGGAGCCTTTGAGTCTACCTGCTGCTCACCTCCTCCACTGTGATGGTGATAGACATTTATCCCTCTGGAACTGTAAGCCCAAAGTAAGCCTTCCTTTTACATGTTGCTTTGGTCATGATATTGTATCACAGCAACAGAAAAATAGCTAATACAAGAGCAAATACCCAGAGCTCATTTCTCGTGTTATATTCCTCTCCAAACAGAAGATTGGGTGAGGAATTCTGTCAGATGGAAGAGCAGCCTGTCTATCCACATCTTACTCTAATCTGGACAAACTCAGGGCACAGGGACCCCTAAACTATCTCCTATGCAGCTCTCTAATGAGCTGGGGAGACAGCTCAGTCACTACAGTGCTTACCTTGCAAGGGTGCAAGGTAAATTTGTTTTTGTAGATTTTGTAGATTTCTTTTGTAGATTGTAGTGGATTCTAGAATCTACATAAAAAGAATCTGAGCATAGGGCCACATGCTTGTAATTCTTGTGCTAGGGAGACAAAGACAGGCAGAGCAGATCCCTGGGGCTCACTGGCCAGCCAGTTTAGCCTACTTAATGAATTTCAGGCCAATGAGAGACAGAAATGGCATAGCAACTATAAACACCACTTGCTCTTCCAGAGGACCAGAGTTCAGGTCCCAGCACCCATGTCAGCCAGCTCACAATTGCATGTGACATCAGCTCAGATCCAGGGCCCTTTTCTGGCCTTGTGACCACTGCACATGTGGCATGCATACATTCACCCATCCATATACATACACATAAGTGAAAAATACATGTCAATAAACCTTTAAAAATATTCTAAAAACAAATAAACAAAAAGCAAGTTGAACAGTGCCTGCTGACCAGCAACAGAGGTTGCTCTCTGGATTTGCTATATATGCACATTCATGAGAACACACACACACACATAGCTGTCTTCAGGGTATCTGATTAGAGTATACATCAGTAGCATTATCTTCATGGAGGAATGGTAGAGTATTTAGGCTGTTTAGAGCAAGACAAAGAGGTAGAGAAAATGAAAGCCAAAGCCGCAGTGTCTGGGGATCCGTGCTCAATTAGAAAGCACTTTCAAACATCCCAGATAGATGACAGCTTTCAAACCATTAGCACTGAGTTCATCCAGCATGTGGGAAAATAAGGATTTGTCTGCAACTAAGGATTTGGTAGCCGGACATAAATTCCAGGCCACAAAGGCTTAAGAGCTCTGTTGAAATATAGGTAAAAGAATTTTACCAGATCCCATTGTCAGTACTACCAAATTTTAATGAACTAGAGTTCAGCTACTGATAGCTTTGCATGCTGATACAAGGTGAAGGGACACGCAAACAAACTGAAGCTGGAGATAGGGATATTCTAATCCTGTTACATATGCCTTGAGATTAGATCTCTGGCATTGCAGCCCGAGAACATCCCTGTACGCATTCTCACCAACCTGAATGCACAAATCAAATGCTTTCTGTCGCTTACCTTCTTAGCAACCACCAAGAAAAACTTGCTTTAGTGTGCTAGGCAGCTAGCGCTTCACACTGCAATAAAACTTTCAAATTGGAAGTCGATTGTGCCACCAAGTGTACATCCTTGAGCCGAGCATAAGCCCTTAGCAACCTTCAGCCTGAGCTGCTCTGTTGAATTCCATTCATTTAAGCAAAGGCCACAAACATGCCCTGCTATGAGCCCACACCCAAACCAGGCAGGAATACTATGGCAGCCCCCTCACCTGCCTTCCCATAATAGTTTCGTTTCTGATGTTGTGGTAAAATATCCAGATAAAAATAGCTTAAGAACGAATGGCTCAGAGGTTAAGAACACAAGCTGCCCTTCCAGAGGTCCTGAGTTCAATTCCCAGAAACCACATGGAGGCTCCCAACCATCTTTAATAAGATCTGGTGCCCTCTTCTGGCCTGCAGGCATATATGCAGGCAGAACAATGTATACATAATAAATAAATCTTTTAAAAAGAAACAGCTCAAGAGAGAAGGGTTCCGTTTAACAGTTAGCTGGCCATATGTCACCTGCAGTCAGGAAGAGACTGAGTGGAGCCAGACTGTAAAACCTCAAAGTTCACTCCAAGAAGACCCCACCTTCTTAACCAATGCCACTGGTTGAGGACCAAGTGTTCAAACACATGACCTATGGGGACATTTCCCACATCCATCGCTGTGCTTTCCTTACTCCTCACCCACTAAACCCTTGGGATAGATTGTTAAGGCTAAGAGATCAAGAAGAATCCAAGCAACGGTACTGATGGACAGTGGATATCACTAGTCCCAAAGGAAGAAGGAGGCAGAATATCGTTCTCAGAACCTCCAGGACAAAGGCAGTCTAGAAAGAGGAGTCGCCTGGGAATATCTGAGGCTTCAGAGGTCTCTGCCACAGCTAAGCGATGGCTAGGTTCTTAGGGGATGGGAAGTCGAAGGTTTTAGCTGAGGACTCTAAGGGGAGACACCGAGTAACTGAATAATCAACGCTGAGTAAGACAACTGAGATCCAGGACTACAAGGCACTACGCTTCGCAAGAGTACAAATTCAGGCAAATACCGACAAAACAGATTGCTCTGGAATAAAACCACAAGTCACATTGTCACAAGCCAGTTTCGATTACCTCAAGGCTCACACTAGCCACAAGCGCGTCTCCACACGTGGCTTAAACTCCCAGGCACTCCCAGATCTCTGTATAGATCTCAGCTGCATCCATGTGATGCTGCTCTTGGAACACAGGCAATGTAGAACCTACAGAATCATGGAGGCTTCCACCCAAACTTAAGAGGAAAACCTGGGGAGGCCTGGCAACACCTATGAATTTGGGGTTGCCTCCATACCATCCCTTTGAGGGGGATTTGCAAGAACTTCTCTCTCTCCCTCCTAACCACTAAGATGTCAGTGGCTCTGCTTCGTCACACCTTCCCTGCCATGATGGACTAAAACCTCTGTGTGCAAAACAAGCCTTTCCTCCCTGCAGGTGTTTTGCTCGGGTGTTTGTCAGGGAGGGAAAGTCTGACTAATACACATGAGGTGCCGCGTAGAGATGGTGTGTCTGCCGAGATGCCAGATATGAAGGTGGTGTCAGAGAGAGAGATGTGCGCTCTAGATAGATCTGCTTCAATCCTAGGATGAAATGAGAGCATCCTGAACTGAGAAGATTTGACACCATGGAAGGAGGAATGAGAAAGGGACTGAGGGAGTGATTGGTGACTTGAGTTTTGGAATGGAGACAAAATGCCAAATGTCTGGACAAGCCTTGGGAAAGAAATAATAGATCAACGATGTCAAACGCTATTGGAGAAGTTGGTAAACCAAGGCCAGAGAAGAGAACTTTGGGCTCAGCATCAGAGATGTTGCACTTTGTATCAGCCAAGGTCCTTAGGTGTAATTTTATAAATGACTAGCTGATTTAAGTAGAAAGTAAATTTACTGTGACATCTTACAGAGTCTTAAGAAGAGCTGGTTTTTGAGGTTAAGGGGAGTCATGGTCCGTCTCACACTCCCTGGTGTGCTGAGAACACAGTGCTAGCATGTAACAGTGCCTACTGAGCACCGAGGGCAGTGGATTTCAACTTTGGTCGCCCACTGAAATTAGATGCAGGACTATAAAATTGACTAGTCCCTTTCCCTAGAGATCAATTTTTAAATACACTGCATCTAAGTTTGACTTGAAGATTTTTTAAGAAGGGAGTTTATATTTAGAGTGGGACTTCATTATGAATACTGTGTGTGGTCTGAAGTGCCCTGATTCTGGGGAGTATATTCTACCATCTCCTTTAGGGCTGTGGGACCCGATGACCCCTTTCAGTGCTTCCCGTGGGTGTGGCTAACCCTTCACTGTTCTGACACACAAGGGGGTTTGGGGTAGGCCCCTTTGTGACTGGGTTGTGGATTCCAGAGGTCTTCAATGAGAACTTCTGCAAGTGTTTGGCATTTTCTATAGCCTGTATGATGGAAGGCTTCCTTCCCTTCTTTTTTCTTTCCCTCCTTTCCTTGTTTTTCCCCCTCTCTCTTTTCTTCCTCCTTTCTCACTGCTGGGGCTCTCAAGTCCAGTGCACCATGCGTGCTATGCAAGCCCTCTACCTTAGCTACATGTAGAGAGTTTGTTTGTTTCAAATAGGATCTCTCTATATGGCTTGAACTGGCTTCAAACTCACCATCCTCCTGCCTCTGCCTCCTCAGTTCTGGGATTACAAGGGCTCAACACTGAATGAAATGGCCACTCTAAGGTATGGTCAAGGAGGAAAATTTATTGTAGATATGAGAAAGAGTAGAGTCAGAGGCGTCTGGAAGACTTTGGATTGAACTGGTCCTTGTGGAGGTGAACGAGGAAGAGGAGAGAGGGAGAAGAGAGAGCGCAAACAAACAAAAGGACCAAGAGAAGAGGAGAAAAGAGAAGAGAAGAGAAGAGAAGAGAGGAGAGGAACCAAGAGAGCTAAGGGCCGAACTTGGCAGGAGTTTAAACTGAAGCTGGAGAAGGGAAGCAGAGGCCCTGGGCTGGAGAGGCTTAGGGTTGGGAGCAGGCAGGCCAGCCAGGATTACTATGATACAGGTATGTGGGGAGGTAAGCATACACTCTGGTGTGCTAGCAGGCCCCTCAGCCTTTCGTCTGAGTTTCATTTGAACCTGAGAAACACCAGGCCTGGCTTTCAGGAGTTGGGAGTGTGGGGAAGCAGAGCCGTATTCCACTCCATATGCAAGGCAGTTGCAGAGGGCAGTGCTTGTGGCTAAAGAGATAGAAGTGTGGCCATTTTAGACCAGTTTTCTGAAGAAGCTATCTAGCTCACTCCTCCTGGGAAGGAAAACACAGGAAAAGCACAGGACTGCTTGCTAGCTCCTGGGATGGATCTCCAAATTCTCAGAACAAGGGCCACTGACTCCTCCCCTGTGATCTCAGAGCAGGGACCACTGGCTCCTCCCCTGTGATCTCAGTTATTACATGTGACTGAGATTCATGCCAGTCCCAGCAGCCTTTGCTCACCTTCCAATATTGCATCATGCTTTTAACCCGGAGGCCTAAATGCACCAATCTATATTCCTTACCGACATATTTCAAACTTCATGTCCCCAGTGATCCACTCCTGGGCTTGACCTATTTAGAAATTTGAAACTATATTTTGGTTTCTTTCTTATTAGCAAGACAAATGACATAGAAAATGCAGATATTTACAGGGATGTGTGAAGGAATAAGGAATAAAGCTAGCCACTTGCCAGAGTAAGCACTAGTAATATTAGCGTTTATTATCTCGGCGCTTTTTCACTCATATTTGTGGATAAGTATTAGGGAAGTCATAGTGTTGCGCTGCATGCCTACAGCCCTAGGTTCGATCACCGCTCCTGAGGAAAACAAACAACAGACCCTTAAAAAGAAAAGCTTTTGTATGTACATGGATGGAATACAGATGTAGGAAATACATGTGTTTCTTATGAGAAACTTTATGTACAGAAAATAAGCTCAGAAAGGAGGCGGCTCGCCCAGAGACATGAAAGCTAAATCCAGGACTGAGAACGGCAGGAAGCTGCCCTGCTCATTGGCCATGAAGGAGTCCTGCTCCGGTGGCAAGGGCAGAGACGTCCAGCAGCGGTGCTTGGGGGTGCTACGCCATTTCCACATTCTTCCTTCTGCCCCCACTGGAGGTAAACAGGAAACGGAAGTGCTGGGAGGACGCCGAATTTCTACCAGGAAGACAACTGTTGAGGCCAAGGAGGCACAGCCCCGCCTGCTCGCACTGTAAGCCAGGAGCCCGTGACTGGAGGGAGCGCCGCTCTAATCCTGGAGCTCCAGGCCTGCGGGAACCAATCAGAACCACTCTGCTCTTGAAGGCTAGGGAAGGCTTCTATCTCACCATGGCAACTGACTCCCTGCTGAAAGGGAAACTCAGGTCTCCACTTCGCTTTCTGCTTGCTCAGTGTCTGATGGCTGAAGGCTGGCAATGTCCTTCACTCCTCTTTTAGGACATATGAGGAAAGTCTGATGAATGACAATGTTGAGATGGAACAGAAAGGATTTCATTAAACACATCGCTGTTTTTGTCTGAGAAGAAGCTCGATAACTCACTCTCTCTCTCTCTCTCTCTCTCTCTCTCTCTCTCTCTCTCTCTCTCTCTGCCCCCCCCCCGCCCATCTTTGGATGCAAGCCAGGCCAGCAATTTTAACTAGAGACTGTCAAGGCTCCAGTGAGTGGTCTCTGGAGAGTTTGTCCTGCTTTAAGATCACTTGGCACGAGCAACGGCTAGGGCTGGGCTGGCTCTCCGTTCTGCTCCTCGCAGAGGCTGGCAGCACGTTCTAAAGTTCCTTCTGTATTGTTACCGAGGCTGCAGATACTGTGGGACCAGTTATGGGGTTCTGCTGATCCCCTCACACTGGCAACTTTGTGTTATAGCGCTGGCCTCATTTTGAGCAGAACTGAATAGACAGCAATTTGTTAGAAAAACAGTATCATTAATTTTGATGGGAACTTATAGGAAAACAAGAGATGGAAATTCCTTCTAGTTTGTGTTTATGTGTATGTGTGTGTGTGTGTGTGCGTGTGTGTACACAACATTCGTGTGTGCATTAATTAGACAACTATGTATTAGGGCTAGGGAAAAGGCTCAGTAAAATACTTGCAAACATGAGGATCTGAGTTCAGCTCCCCAGTGCCATGTGAAAACACATGCCTGAAATTTCAGCACTGGAGAGGTGGAGGAGACAAGGGGAGCTCTTGTCTTTTAGACCAGGCAGTCTGCCTGAAGAAGTCAGCTCCAGCTTCAGTGAGACACCGTCTCAAAAAATGAAGATGGCGAGTAACTGAGGAGAACCCAAAATCAACCTCTGGCCGCTACAGTCACACATGCATACATATGTGCACACTCACAAACATGTACACACACACACACACGAACCATGTGTCGAGCTTCGCCATAGTGTGGAGCCCCATAGAAAATGCAATATGGAAAAGGACAGTTATCTGTCTTCCCACTGTCTAGGAGGAGACATGAAAGCGTGTTCATGATCAAGCATGTAATTAAAGACAAATCCTGAAAAGAAATCTGTAGTTAGAGTCCTGGAGCAGATGACATGGGAGTCAGGCAGTGTAAATGTGGAAGACTCGGCAGGAAGCAATTCTAGTCAGAGAGAACTACATAACCAAAAGCTCTGGTGAACTGCATGGTTTAGTGTCAGGCGCTTAGAGTTAAGAAGAAGAAATAGGTCCAGGTGGGTTGGAGCTCAGGTGATTGGGTGTTTGCCCAGCATACATGGAGTCCTGGCTCCAACCCCCAGCACTAACTGGACATGGCAGTTAGACCGTAATCGCAGCACCTGAAAGGCAGAGGCTTCAGAAGCTCAAGGTCACCCTCAGCTGTAGAAGGAATTCCAAGCCACCCTGTCAGAGAGAGAGAGAGAGAGTATAAAAAATCAGGGTGTGATATTTTCAGGTTCCTTGAACGTCAGACTAAGGAGTTAGGTTTTATTACAGAAGCTACACAAGAACACCAGAGCAAAGAGTTAATGTGGTATCAGAGGATGACGGAGGCAGAGGAGTGTGGGGAAGGAAGGCCTGGCATGGTACAGGCAGGACAGAGACAGGTCAGCTGAAAGGCAGGGTAAGATATTCAGTCTCACGGCTAGTTAGACGTCGGGGTGGTCCTAGGGGTGGTCCTGTCCTTCGCACCAGTAAAGAACTGAGCCTTTGCCCAGGCATCTCAGATAGTATCAGTTCAAAGAAGAAGAAAAGTGTCCTCTGGATTGCTCTGGTTCAAATTATTGCTTCCTCTACTGCTCTCCTCCCCACCTCCCACTTAGGGCAACGTAGCAATGACATTCCCAGGTCAGCGATTCTCAAGAGTTAACCTGGAGGCTTTGTCATGACACAGGCTGTGATGGTTTAAGGAATTAAATTTCCGAGTGGAAAGGTAGCTCACAGAGTAGCTCGCGGTGCCTGCCCAGTGTACTGGGAGCCCTGGTTCTACCTCCAGTACTGAGTAAACTGGATGTGCTGGTGCATGCCTGTAACCACAGCACTGGAAGGAAGACACAGGAAACTGAATTTAAGGCCATCCCCGACTACACATGAGTTTCAGGCCATCCTGCGCTACATGAGACCTTGTCTCAGAAGGGCAAGGAAGGAGGAGGAGAAAGAAAAACTGGGTTCCATTGGGTGTCTAAGACAGTGGTTCTCAACTTTTCTGTTCTGTGACTCTTTAATACAGTACCTCATGTTGTGGTGATCCCCAATCATAACATAATTTTGTTGCTGTTTCTAACTGTAATTTTACTACTGTTCTGAACCATAATGTAAGTATCTGTGTTTTCTGATGGTATTAGGCCACCCTGTGAAAAAGTCATTTAATCCCAAAGAGGTTGTAGCCACAGGTTGAGAATTGTTGCTCTAAAAGATGATGGTGCGGCTGCTCTGGGAACAAAGCCTGGGTTCCTCTAGTCCGGGTCTTTAGGGTGACCTTCGTAGCTGTGAGGCAGGGACAAGAACAGCAGAGGAAGCAACTGAATCGGAGGACACCTTTTTTGTTCTTCTAACTGACATTATCAGAGATGTCTGAGGCAAAAGGCTCAGTTATTTGCTGAATACAAAACACTGTGAAGGAAGCCTTATGATGTAACTATATAATCACAGCTACGGTTGGGTCCAGATCCTGGCTTGGCCTCTTTCACTACTGATTTAATTCCTTGAAGTCTTTGATTATTCTAGGTTGTGTTTATTATTCTTTATATGTTATTTTATGTTAAAATTGGGATAACATTGACCGCTGCACAGGGTTCTGAGGGACAAACATGGAAAACCACAGAAAGTATTTGGCTGAATGCCAGTGGACGTAAGATGAAATATGGACCTATGAAACGGATATTGTAACCATGAGAACCTTTATGTGATAGAAAATAAGGCAAGGAGATGGAAAGACCCATAACGCCAACATCAGGGATTTGGAGGCAGGAGAATCAGAAGTTCATGGTCAATCATTAGTTACCCAAGTGAATTCAAGACAGCTTGGGCTATGTGAGATGCTGCCTTCAACTAAACTAGTGAATAAAACATACAGAGAGATTTCATTATTCCTATTTTCTGTTTGGGTTTGATTTGCTTTTGGAATTTTTTTCCTTCTACAATCTTATGCTGTTCAGTTGCGGTAACAGTGTGCCATATGGGGCTGGTGATGTGGCTGTCTGGGAGAGTGCTTGCATAGCATTCACGAGGCCCTGGTTTTCACCAACAGCAGTGCATAGACAGAGCAAGGTGTCACATTGAGATTAGCACTCAGGAGCATCAGGAGTTCAAGGTCATTCTCAGCTACATAGACAATCTGACCAGCCACGCTACGTCTCTGTCCAAGAAAATGAATAAACAACAACAAGATACCAGAGGATCCTGATCTCCTGGGAGCAATGTGGAGCAGCGCATAGGGAACTTGGGGTTTTTTTCCCCTATACCAACCCATCCTGAGGCAGCCAAGTGGTCACCTCTGAGTCACTATCTGGTCTGTCAGCCCCTTGGGGACACCAAAGACCCCAGGAGTGCTTATAGCTTTGAACTGAGCATTGTCTTTCAGTCGGTCTCTATAACCATTACTACAGTCATTCCCCCAAAGAACATGGGAAGATTCATTTTCAGGGAGTTTGCTGCCCATGGGGAGAGTGTAGGGAAGAGGGGAGCAACGGAACCTGGGCACAGAGGGAGGAGTCCATAGGAGGAAGGGAAGCTTTCCTTTGGACTTCTGCCTCTCACCTCCACCCATTAGCACAGCTGTCTCTGTGGGTCTTGAGGCTTTGAGTCTGGCCGCTGTGAGGACGCAAGCTCAGAGGATTTTCCCAGTGCAACTCTCTGGGGCTTGTCCCCAGTGAAGAAACCAGCAAGTAAGCATTTTTCTCTAAGCAGATAAGTCTGGTGCTCCATCATCCCCAGACGAGAAGCAGACGCAGACTTGGCAGGCAATCCTGAAGAGAGGACATCTCAGGTTGAGCCGGTGTCGTGGGAAGTTGATGACAAACAAGGCCCTGATGATCCCTCCAGTTCCTGCCCTGAGGAGAGAGCTTGGGAAGGGGACACCTGCAGCTCAGCCTGCTGCAGAGGAGTAGTGGAGGAGCCTTGAGGAAAACGCGCAGCACATGGAGGTTTGCCTGCACTGGGCCTGTCAAGTCAAACCTTGCCGTAGGTTTGAAAGAGTGAGCTCCACTCCTTAGTTGAGAAGGGAAGTGGTTGTTTAAGCCAGATGACTGCTGCGGCAGACACTGTCCTATACATGGTGGTGTTTGACAACATCCCTCCCTTCTGTCATTATACTTCCTCTTTGGGTGATTCCATAACCCAAAAATGTCTAGACATTGCCAAGAACCCCCAGCGAACAAAAATCACGTGGCCCGAGACCCACTGAGCTCTGGCACTGTTCTCTGCTAGAAGCATTTTGGGAACATTGATTGCACCCATTCCCTGCTTCTAGAAAGGAGGAACGCTCCCAGCAAAGGGGGACATGGGATATTTGGAGGATAGTCTCAAAACAGCGAGCTCTGAAAGGCAGGTGGGAGATCATAAAATAAGATCCATTTTGTTTTTTTGGTAAAGAAAAGTAGACAAGAAATATGTGACTTGCCTCAGGCCTTAAGATGAGTCAGGGAGGGAAACATGAATTTAGGATCTGAACTTTAGAAAAAGACAAACAACTTCATCACCTCTCCCTCCTAAACTCCTTCAATCCTGGATCTTCAAGGGAACAAGTGTTAGCTGTTTTAGAAGCCGGTGGGACATTTCACCGGAGGCCATGTAGATGTCCGTGGTCTGTGCTCCTGCAGGAGGCCGTGTTGATGTCCAGAAAAGGCATTACCTCTGAAGGTCATGTGGATGTCCGTGGTCTGTGCTCCTGCAGGAGGCCATGTTGATGTCCAGAATAGGTGTTACCACTGAAGGTCATGTGGATGTCCGTGGTCTACACCCTTGCAGGAGGCCATGTTGATGTCCAGAATAGGTGTTGGTGTTACCACTGAAGGTCACATGGATGTCCATGATCTGCGCTCCTGCAGGAGGACATGTTTTGTCCAGGATACGTGTTACCCCTGAAGGTCATGTGGGTGACTGTGGTCTGTACTACCACCTGAATCCATATTGGTGTCCACAGGCCAGGCTGCCACTGGAGACCATGCTGAGGTCATTGGCCCATGCTGACATTGGAGGCCATGTGGAAGTCCGTGATCTAAAGGACAAGGACAAGGCAGTGTCTGACTGTAAAGGACAAGGAAGTGTCTCCTGCAGTGGTACTGAGGATTGCAGACTCACAGTTGAAAAGGAGGGACACAGAAGACTCCTGTGACATCCACCACCCCACCCCCAAAAGTAACAGCCTAGATGGGAAGCCATAGACAAGAACTCTTAAAAATTGTGATAAGGGGGCTGGAGAGATGGCTCAGAGGGTAAGAGCACTGGCTGCTCTTCCAGAGGTCCCGAGTTCAATTCCCAGCAACCACATGGTGGCTCACAACCAACTGTAATGAGACCTGGTACCTTCCTTGCCAGCAGTACATTGTATGCTTAATAAACAAATAAATCTGAAAATGAAAAAAAAAAGTCTAGAGAAGAAAACGGGTGTTTTTAGGTGTAAACTTGTTCAATAGACGCTCAGAAGCAAACATAAATACCTGCCCGAAGTGGTGCTGTTCCAATATTAAAAAAAAAAAAAAACTGTGATAAGGCTGCTGTAGCTCTCCACGAGTGGGATGGGGCATGGAGAAGGACTCAGTTTCCTTTAAGCAGCCGCCTGCAGGGAGTTTGACCTGGATCCATTGACTAATTGAGAAACAAAAATTGGACTTTTTAGGCTTTTTTCCTACTTCTTCTTTCCTTTATTTGTGACGGGGTCATAAGAGTTGGGGCGGGGCTGGAAGGATTGGGGTGGGTGTGATGGGTGCATTGTGTGAAATTCCCAAATAACCAATAAAAATATTATGTTTGAAATAAGCAAACAAAAAGAAAAAAATGTTACCTTTAAATAAAGGACAAAAAGCAAGGGAGAGAAAAGCTAAAATTGTTGAATTAAGAAACATAGTTTACGATGTCCAAACATTGTCCCTGCCTCAGGCCCTGCCCCTTGTCTGTCTGGCTGTACTGTTTCTGCTATTGGACAGTTGAGGAACTGGAATCTGCAGTCAGACAGCTAACAGTGGGTAGGCATTACCACTGAAGTGGGGTTGCAGAGGCCTGGGGCTTCTCAACAGCAGCAGGTCCTCTTGACACCCACAAAGCCAGACTCAGTGAGAGTCTCCCCACCTCTTTTCAGAGGATTTTCTTGTTTGGTTTTCATTTTTGAAACAGGATCTCATGTGATTAGGCTGACCTGGAACTTTGGATACAGATGAAGATGACCTTGAACTTCTGATCCCGCCCCCTCCTGCTGCGATGGCTCCGGTCTATGAGGTCTATGAGGTGCGAGGAATCACACTAAGGGCTTTTGCAGTAGGCAGGCACTCTGCTGCACCCAGCCCTCAGGGTGTGTTCTAAGAGTTTTGTTACCTCAGGCATGAACTTGAGAGTCCCTCTCTATAGCAGAGGCATCCAGCCTGGAGCTCCCCCACATGAACTCTGCACATGCCAATGGTGCAGAAAATTGTTGTTTGTCAAGTACCTCACACTGGCTGTCTCAGGCCAGGTCCCCCAGTATGAGTCTGTTCTTGTATCTCCCAACAGGCCTCTCCCAGGAGGTTTGGTGGGGTGGGACTGTCTACACCCCATCCTCCAGAACAGCTCCCCTCAGAGGTAGGGTGGGGTGGGACTATCTACACCTCATCCTCCAGAACTGCTTCCCTCACAGGTGGTGTGGACTGTCTACACCCCATCCTCCAGAACAGCTTCCCTCACAGGTGGGGTGGGGTGGACTGTCTACACCCCCATCCTCCAGAACAGCTCCCCTCACAGATGGGGTGGACTATCTACATACACCCCATCCTCCAGAACAGCTCCCCTCACAGATGGGGTGGGGTGGTACTGTCTACACCCCCATGCCCCAGAACAGCTTCCTTTACTGGTAGGGTGGGAATGTCTACTCCCCATCCTCCGGAACAGCTTCCCTCACAGGTTCTCCATAGGACACTCTTCTCCCTTCCCACCATCCTTCCCTTCCTTCCTTCTGTTCTTCTGTCCTTCTACTCTTCCTTTTTTGTGTGCATCAAATGTGTGCCATGTCCAGTATGTAAATGTGTTCATTATATGTGTGTGATTTGCAGCGAGTAAATGTGTATATAGTATCTGTGCCATGTGTAGTGAGTAAATGTGTGCATGGTATGTGAGCCATGTGCTGTATGTAAATGTGTACATCGTATGTGTGTCATTTGCAGTGTGTAAATGTGTACATGGTATGTGTGCTGTGTATAGTATGTAAATGTGTGCATGGTATGTGTGCCGTGTGCAGTATGTAAATATGTTCATGATATGTGTGCCATTTGCAATGTGTAAATGTGTGCATGGTATGTGTGTCGTGTGCAGTATGTAACTGTGCATTGTATGTGTGCCATTTGCAGTGTGTAAATGTCAGGAGCAGCCATTTTTCCATACCCCAAATTTCTTTCTTTCTCACAAGCTCAACTAGGGCTTGTCAAACCACTTTTGGGCTTTTTGTTATGTTTTTTAAAACAGAGTCTTATGCAGTCCAGATCAACCTCAAACTCATATATAGCCGAGACGAACTCAGACCCCTGATCCTCCCATCTTCACCTTCAGAGCGCGGGGTCATAGGCATGGACCACATGTCCACCTTTAAAAGAAAAAGAAAAGAGATTTTTATGGTATATTTGTTTTATTGAAAGAGCTTATTTACCCTATTTTAAAAATCAATTTGTTTCTAACAAAGGGAGTTTTAGAAAATAGTTTTTCAAGTTCCCCTTTGTGCATAAATATTTCATGAGTTCTTTGGGTATATAGGACAGATGTGTCACGATACCTTTGTCCCTAGAATGACCGATAACAACAACACATAGGGAAATCTGTTTATTCTGAACCCTGTACCCTTAAACAGGAGCCATGCCCTTTTACACAGGGAAAACCAAAGGCCGGAGCAGTGGAATAGCCTATTCAAGATCCCAGAACTGAAAAACAAGGCATGAGAAAGTGAAGGAGTAGAAATATTTCAGTCTGATTGGAAGAGTTTGTATTTTGCCCAAAAGTCTGGTACATATAGGTAGCTCGGGAGTGCAAATGTTGGAGTAGTTTGAAGGGCCATTAAGGGAAGACTGGTTCCTTCTGGTCAAAAGAATGAAATCTCCGGGCTGGGGAGAGACCTAACATTCCAGTTAGGCCTATCATTGACCTGGCTAAGGGAACCCATAGGAGAGTGGGCTCACCTCAAGCCACACTGGAGAGATAGGAGGAACAATTATCCCTTTAATGAGAGAGTGTACTTTTCCTCCCAGATTCCAGCTTCTAGTGCAGTCGCAACAGCTGCCAAGAGAGTCTGTTGGGTCTGTCTGTCTGCCTGTCTTTTTGTTTGTTTGTTTGTTTTGAGACAGGGTTTCTCTGTGTAACAGTCCTGGCTATCCTGGAACTCACTCTGTAGACCAGGCTGGCCTCGAACTCACTGAAATCTGCCTGCCTCTGCCTCCCAAGTGCTGGGATTAAAGGCGTGCGCCACTGTGGTGCCTGCACCATGGGACGGTTTGCGAGTCAGGCAAGGGGCTGGAGTTTGAAACACACACAGGGGTGGAGGGAGGGAGAGAAAGAGAAAGAGAAAGAGAAAGAGAAAGAGAAAGAGAAAGAGAAAGAGAAAGAGAAAGAGAGGTCATCCCTGAAACAAGAATGCCCCCCTTTATTGTGTTCCAGGGCAGCTTATATAGGGCTCTCCTTGACTAATGACCATGCCCTAGCTCTTGGGATTTTTCAGCTGCAAGCCCACCAGAAACCACTCCCCTGCCATCAGGAACTCATGAGGGTCTCGTGCCCAGAGCAGCTGCAAGCACAGGAAAACAAGCTGTTTATTCCAGCAGGCAAGGGAGGAGGGGGTCACAGGAAATTCAGGGTCTGAGGGTCCACAGTCCCTAACATGCCACCACCACCCAGTGTGTCTGTCTTTTCTCGTCTTGACTCAGGTAAACTTCCCTCTTTTTTCTTTTCTGTCTCCTTCTTTCTGATACGGCCAGAGCCTAGCTGTGTTTTCTCTACTTTGGGCTTCTCTATTCTTTCTTTCTGAAACTCTCTTCCCATCACGTGCCAACTTCCAAGCTGATTTAACTCAAACTGAATTTTTCTTTCCTGCTTTTTTCTTCTCTGTCCCTCCTCCATTTGGCTGCTGAAACTCACAGGTCACCTGCTTTGGGACTTTTCTTCTAAACTTTAATAAGTAGCCTGTCCTCAAGTGTCTGTTTGAGTCCATTCTTAAACTCTTTTATTAATGAGACTATGAACCCCAAGAGGAGACGCTGGTTTTTCTGGTATTATACGGCAACTGCAGAGGGCTAACCTGTATTCCTTCCACACCCATTTACTGACTCGCATTCTTAACCCATTTTTAGGAAAGCAGTGCCCTGAGTGGGGTCAGAATCCTCATCTTGGATACATCGCCAGGTAGACGTATGGATGCTGGAAGACAGCCCTGTAATGTGAAACCTCCGTTGTCTCCACCAGGCAATATCCCTTCGTCAGTAACCCCACATCTTTCCTGCTCACCCCACTGCTTCCAAGGTGGATGGCAAAGGCAAGACCTGCTGGGCACCAGACCCCTCTCCTTGCTCCTCTCCTCTGTGCCACTTGGCCTTCTTGCCAAGGACCTAAGTTTGGTTCTAAGTGCCCATGTCGGATGGTTCACAACCACCTGTAACTTCAGCTCCAGGGGACCTGCCCTACCTGGGTACCAGCACACATATGAAACCCACACACAAAAATACATAAAAGTAAAATCTTAAAAAAACAATAACAAGAAACCAAACAAATCCGCATTGTGCCCAGAATAGTGAGGAGAAATAGAAAGGCCCATTGCAGGTCAGTGTGGGTCCAGTGACATGGAGAGAGGTCAAGCTTCAGCTCAGGAGCCACAGGACTGTGTTTCTGGGGGCAAGAACTGCTGACCTTCAACACAAAGCAATTCAAGATTTCTAGGCACTGTGTTCAGAACACAGTGAGTGGGGAGCCTGCAGGCTCGGGTAGAGGGCAGCCTTAAGCACTAGACCTGCAAATAAGCATAAGTCCTTGAGTATGGATTTTAGGTGTTCTCTCCTCTCTCTCTCTCTCTCTCTCTCTCTCTCTCTCTCTCTCTCTCTCTCTCCTCCTTTCTTCTTTCTGGTTTTCCATATTTCTGTCTTCCTTTTTTTAATGCCAGGGTCCAGCTTCGTGTGTCTGGGGGTTGGTTGTAAGCTTTCCGTCCTGGTGACAGATTGCTTAGCTACATGCTGGAAGACATAGCCCTCCTTCCAGTCAGCGCAGAATCAGGCCCATAGATTTCCAGTTATGGAAGAGAGCTGTTCTGAGCCAGGCAACAGATGTAAATTATGAGCCTGAATTGATTTTGCATTAATTTCTCGTAGGCTACTCCCATGCTGCTTAAATACCACTTTTTTAGAGCCACGGTGGCATTGTATTTCTCAGAGCTGATTTGTTTCCACTGCCGAGTGGGCTCCAGGAGGACTGGGCAGTTTTTCAAGCTCCCTCCTTGTAGGAAAGTACTCTCACCAGCGAGCAATTCTCTGGACCCAGTAGTGGATTTGCGGGATTCCCAGCCTGTCTTCCCATACGGCTTTAGTAGTCCTCATTTTAAGATACTTAACTCCTGGGAAAAGCCGCCAGCCACCCATGGAGACAGTGAAGTGGCTGTGTAGGAGGTCAGGGTGGCAGATAAAGGCACAGCACGTCCCTAATGCTCAGCCAAGCTCGTGTGCCTTGTGCTGTGGACTCTTGGCTCTCTTTCTAGAGCCAATACTTTGAAAACCCATTGAGTGAAGGACAAAAAGGCAAGCTATGTGCTCCCTACCCCCTTCCTTGTAGAGGGATAGAACTGGACCACACTGAAACCCCCGAGCATAACATTAGAAGCCCCTGTCAGCACCCTGTACGCAGGCGCTTTCTCATGTAAAACTTGCTGGCAGGCTTGAGATCCAGCTCAGGGGTTGAGCTGGGGATTAGTCTGCACAGGGCCCTGACTTCAGTAGCCAGTATCAAAGCTGACTTTGTGAGGGAGCAAGGACACTTCGACTGCATTTCGTCCCCAATGTGGCCAATGTTTTCTGTAACTGGGTCTATTTGTAAGACATTGGACAAATGATTTGAGATAATTCTCTCACCCCCACTTAGGCACACAGGAGCTGAGGGCATTAAAACTGTAACTCTACAGATACCCAGAGCTGGGGTGTGATTCAGTTGGCAGAGTGCTTCCCTAATAGGCACAAATCCTTGGGCTCGGTGCCTGCACCCCATAAGGATGTGGTAGTCCATTATCTATAATCCCAGCTCTCAGGAGGTGGAGGCAGGAGGATCAGAAGTTCAAGGTCACCTCCAGCAATATAGTCAGTTTTTGGCAGCCCAGGGTTCTGTGATAGAAGAGACCTTGTCATTAAAAAGTGCGCGGGGACAAGAGAGATGGCTCAGTGGTTGGGAGCACTTGCTGCTCTTGCAGAGGACCAGGGTTCAGTGCCCAGCTCCGCCTGTGTCCAACAACTACCGAGAACCCCAGCTATAGCGCATCAGACGCCTCTGGCTTCACCAGGCACTGCAGTCGCAGAGGCACACATGCTTATACATATGATTAAAAAATAATAAAAAAATCAATATTTAAAAAGAAATTCCAAATGTGTCCCAGAGAAGAACCAGACCCCTCCAAGTTCAAACTTGCTCTAGGCCTCCAGGAGAGTGCACAGCCGTGAGCACACTGTGCCCAGCTTGCAACTTGTGCCCCTAATGGCTCCAGCACACCTAGGTGAGCATTTCAATGCACCCTACCCAACTTAGAGTGGACGCTACTGCGAAAATGTGTGTGTGTGCATGTACAGTGATGTGTCTGTTTGAGAGGTCATCCTGGGTCTCGGTTCCAGGAGCAAATCCACCCTGTGTTGTTGAGCTCTCAACAGGAGCTACCTGCTAAGTAGTATAGGCGGGCTGAGCCACACACCTCAGGAATCTTCCTGTCTCTGCCTCCCCAGCCCTGGGAATCCAAGCATGTGCTCCATTGGTGCTGCGGATTGATCTCAGGTATGACAAGGACTTTACCAACTGAGCTTATCGCCCCAGCCCTGGACATTACCTGGAGAAAGACAAGGTAGGGGCTGGAGAGGAGACTTTAGTTTCTTAATCTTTGGCTCCAGAGACTGAGATCCAAACCTATGTTGTTGAAGGCCTCTGTCCCATGGTGCAAGCAAGCCGTCTTGGGTTGAATGGGTCAGGGCTAGTCTCCATGTCTTCTCACATCTGGCTGAACCGCTGCTTGCTGGGATGGTTGCAGAGCGATTGATATGATCTGTCATTTGTCAAAGATTGTATAGGAGGAAACTCCAGTGGGAAGTGGTGACCCAAACAGGCGGGTGCCCGAGTAGAGACCGCAGTCTCTTGAAGGAAAGATATTCTTAAAAATGTAATTAGCCTGATCTATGTTGTAAGTGACAGAGAAACTAATTTTAAACATTTTATGTTTACTGTGATATCTATCATATATACAGTTTTCTGATGTATGTAATTTAGAGAATAATCAAGTGCCTATCTGCCCTTTAGATCACTCAAAAGTCAAAGAATTTGCACATTTGAAATAGCTGAAACCACTCTCCTGAGTTTGTATGTGTCTTGGTTTTGCTCTGTATTATTTCTACCATATCTGTATCCATTCCTCAACAATATAGCAATTTTGTGTGATTTTACCATGTTTATTCTGTTCACGGTTAACTGAACCTCTTTAATTTGAAGGTTTTGTCAATAAAATTCAAAAAATTGAAGAAAGAAGTTGAGGGTGGCTAGTCGCCGATGACGGGAGTTAACTGTCGTGGTAAGGTTACTTCAGGGGACGCTCTGGAGCTAAGACAAGACTGGCCGAAACCTCCCTGGTGAAAACCTTAGGGATCCACGATGTTGTTCAAAGCCTGCACTCAGAAGGCCAGCCAGGGTGCTGCTCAAGTTTGAGTTCTAGCGCCACCTGGGGGACAGAATGAGCTAATCCCATTCTCTACTGAGCCGAAGGAATCTGTCAGCTGTTTTCAAAGCATCTTAACTTAAAGATTCAGTGTGTGTGTGTGTGTGTATGTGTGTGTGTGTGTGTGTGTGTGTGTGTGTGTGTGTGCGCGCGCGCGCGCGCATGACCCACACATGTGCATAAAGGTTAGAAGATGACATCAGATCTCTCTGCCTGGAGCTACAGTAAGTAGTTGTGAACTGACTTAAGTGTTGAGAAATGAACTCGAGTACTCTCTAGAAGAGCAGCGAGCATTCTCAGCCACTGAGCCACCTTTCCAACCCCGCAGCACCTTAATCTTAATATCTCATTTAATTTTCAAGTAGTTGGTCTAGAAGCCAGAATTTTTTAATTGCCTTCTTTCTTTTTGCTTCCTTCTTTCCTCCTTTCTTCTTTCCTTCCTTCCCTCCTTCCTTTCTTGATTTTTAAAACAGGGTCTCACTATGTAGTTCTGGCTGCCCTGGAACTGCCTATGCAGAACAGGCTGTCCTTGAACTCACAGAGATCTACCCACATCTGTGTGCTGGGAATAAAGATGTGCACCACCATGTCTGACAAAGGTAAGAATTTCTAGTTAATGAAGAAATTAATCTCTCAACAGATTACTGCACAAAAATTAATCTTTTGTGTGTACAGTTAAAGATATTATCAAAGAAATGATTTTGTAGTTGTTTGATTTTATTGATTTGTTTATTTTTGTCAGACTGGCCTAGAACTTACTATGTAGCCAGAATAGCCTTCAACTCCTGACCATTCTGCCTGAACCTTCCAAGTGCTCGGTTTATGGGTGTGTGCCATCCCAGTGACATTATTGTTTCAAATACAGTCTTAGGGGCCTAGAAAATTGACTTAACGGATAAGAGCTGCCTCATGGCAGCTGGCTCACAGACATCTCCAGGAGATCTGTGCCCTCTTCTGGCCTTTGTAGGTACTTGCACACACATGGGCTTACAAGACAAGTACACATACACATAAAATATTTTGTGAAGACCTTATTCAGGTAGCATCTATGTACCATAAAATTCAAGAATTTAAAAAGTGTAATTTGGCATTTTTATTAGTTGCTGGGTCAGGGCCACCATAGCCCAGGGTCAGAACACCTCCACCGCACTGACAGAACTCTCTGTCCTCTGTATGCAGTGGGTGCCCTCCCCATTCCCACCCCAGCTCTCTGTTCTGTCTCTAGAAAGCCTTCCTAAAGTCTTTCCTATTTGGGTACGTCACGTAAATGGAGCTATGCACCATGTGTACCTTTGAGTCTGGCTCCTTTCACTTGGCTCAGTGTTTCTGAAGTTTATCCATGCTGTAGAATTGATCAGTATTTCATTCCTTTTGATAGTGTGTTCCACTGTATTTGACTACTTATCATTTGATGGACATTGGATTGATTCTGATGCCTCACTGCTATGAGTATTGGTACAATAATTGTCTTTCTAAGTAAATGAAGTCTTGAATACAACATATGGAGGGGTGCCTACCCAAATTACATGGGTCAGGAAGAAAGTTTAGCCCAACTATTAGGGGAAGTGATGGTTCCTGGGTTCAGTATGTACCCAGAGGCCCTGGAAAACAAAACCTTGCAGAAGCATAGAAGTTCAAGATACGTGCTATTGACTAGCAACATCCAGAGATGACTCCCTCCACCTCCCCGCACTGACCCCGTGTCCACTCCTGCTCTCAGTCCACCCATGAAATATGTTTTATTTCCCCCTCCCAGGGAGATCCCCACATCCTCTCCCCAGACCCTTCCCCTTTACCAAACCTCTCTGGGTCTACAGATTGTTGCTTTGTTATCGTCACATCCTGATATAAGCTAATACATACCATATTTATCTTCTGGGCCTGGATTACCTCATTCAGGATAATATTTTTTTTCTAGTTCCATTAATTTTCCTGCAAATTAAAGGCATGTGCCACCACCACTCAGCTTTCACAATGTCGTTTTTAACAGCTGAGTAGTGTTCCATGTGTAAACCTACCACATGATTTTCATCCATTATTCCGGTTGAGGGACTTCTAGGTTGTTTTCAGTTTCTGGCTAGTTTGAATAAGGCCACAATGACCATGGTCAAGCAAGTGTCTTTGGGGTAGGATGGAGTGTCCTTTGGGTATATGCCCAGTGGTATAGCTGGGTCTTGAGGTAGGTCTATTCCTAACTTCCTGAGGAACCACCCACACTGATTTCCACACGGGCTGGATGAGTTTGCACTCCCGCCAGCAAAGAAGTAGTATTCTCCTCACCAATATGAACTGTCACTTTGTTGAGAATTCTGTTTAGACCTGTATCCCATTTTTAATTGAGTTCTTTGGCTTTTGATATCTAGTTTCCTGAGTATTTTTTGTATTGTGGATATTAGTTCTCTACCAGAGGTGGAGGTGTTCTCTAGGCCGCAGCTTTGTCCTGCTGAAGGTGTCCTTTGCCTTACAGGAGCTTCTCAGTTTCACGAGGTCCCATGTATTAATGTTTGTCTTAGCGTGTTGCTGCTGCTGTTCCATTCAGGAAGTTATTTCCTGTGATAATACACCCAAAGCTTTCCCTTCAGTCAGGGCCAGTGTATCTGGTTTTATGTTAAGGTATTTGATTCACTTGGACTTGAGTTTTGTGCAGGGTGGTAGATGTCCACTCTTCTACATGCAGACATCCAGTTATGCCAGCACCATTTGTTGAAGATGCCTTTTTCCCATTGTGTATTTCTGCTTTTTTTTTAAATCAAAAATCAGGTGTCCACAGGCGTATGAGCTTATGTTGGGTCTTCAGTTTGATTCCATTGACCGATGTGCCTGTCCTTATGCCAACACCGTGTGGGTTTTATTATTACAGCTCTGTAGTACATCTTGAAATCAGGAATGGTGGGACAATCCAGCAGTTCTTTTAGTGTTGAGGATTGTTTTAGCCATCCTAAGTGTTTTGTTTTTCCATATGAAATTAAGTATTGTTCTTTCAAGGTCTGTAAAGAATTGTGTTGGAGTTTTAATGGGAATCACATTGAATCTGTAGACTGCTTTCCATAGGGTGGGCCATCTTTACTATGTTTATCCTACTGATCTGTGAGCATGGGAGATCCTTCCATCTTCTGATAGCTTCTTCAACTCCTTTCATAAGACTTGAAGTTTTTATCATATGAATCTCTCACTCGCTTGGTTAGAGTTACACCAAGATATTTTATATTATTTGAAGCTGTTATGAAGGGCGTTGTTTCCCTCATGACTTTCTCAGACCATTTGTCGTTTATATATAGGAGTGCTACTGATTTTTTTTTTTGAGAATCTTTTATTCTGCCACTTTACTGAAAGTATTTATCAGCTGTAGGGATTCCCTGGTGAAACTTTTAGGGTGACTTACATGTATTATCATATCATCTGTAAATAAAGATACTCTGTCTTCTTCCTTTCTGACTTGCATCCCTTGCTCTCCTTCAGCTGTCTTTACTGCTCCAGCTAAAACATCAGGCACTGTGTTGAGTTGATATGGAGGATGGTATGTCTTGTTCCTGATTTTAGTGGAATTGTTTTGAGTTTCTTTCCATTTTATTTGATGTTGGATATTGGTTTGCTGTAAATTGCCTTTATTATGTTTAGGTATGTCTCTTGTATTCCTAACCTTTCCAGGATTTTTATCATGAGGGGGGTGTTGGATTGCGTCAAAGCCTTTTCTACATCTAATGAGATGATCATGTGGCTTTTTTCTTTGAGTTTGTTTATATAGTGGATTATATTTACCGATTTTTGTATATTAAACCATCCCTGCATCTCTGGGATGAAGTCTACTTGATCATGGTGTATGATTTTTTTCTGTGTTCTTGGATTTGATTTATGAGTATTATTGAGAATTTTTGCATC
Source organism: Ondatra zibethicus (assembly GCA_004026605.1). Lineage (NCBI taxonomy): Eukaryota > Metazoa > Chordata > Mammalia > Rodentia > Cricetidae > Ondatra > Ondatra zibethicus. Next base: position 135,510 of record PVIU01003312.1, read on the forward strand.
TGTGTTCATAAGGGAAATTGGTTTGTAATACTCTTTCTTTGTGGAGTATAGTTCGGGTATCAGGGTGACTGTGGCCTCATAAAATGAACTGGGCAATGTTCCTTCTGCTTCTATTTCATGGAATATTTTAAGAAGTATTGGCATTAACTCTTCTTTGAAAGTCTGGCAGAATTCTGTGCTACAACCAACTGACCCTGGGTTTTATTTGGTTGAGAGACTCTTAATGACTGTTTCTATCTTACTCAGGGTTGTAGGCTGTTTAAATTGTTTATTTGATCTTGATTTAACTTTGGTAAGTAGTACCTATTGAGAAAATTAATCATTAATTTAGATTTTCCAATTTTGTGGAATACAGATTTTTTAAGTATGTCATTAATGATTCTCTGGAATTCCTTAGTGTCTATTGTTATGTCCCCCTTTTCATTTCTGATTTTGTTAATTTGGATATTCTCTCTCTGTCTTTTAGTTAGTTTGGATAAGTGTTTGTATATTTTATTGGTTTTCTCAAAGTATCAACGCTTTGTTTCATTGATTCCTTGTCTTGTTCTCTTCTTTCTATTTTATTGATTTCAGCCCTCAGTTTGATTACTTCCTGCCCTCTACTCCTGTTGGCTGTGTTTGCTTCTTTTTGTTCTAGAGCTTTCAGGTGTGCTATTAATTTGCTAGTATGAGATCTTTCCAGTTTCTTTATGCAGGCCCTTAATACTACGAATGTTCCTTTTAGCACTGCTTTCATCATGTCCCATAAGTTTAGGTATATTGTGCATTCATTTTCATTGAGTTCTAGGAAGTCTTTAATTTCTTTATTTCTGCCTTGACCCAGTGGTACTTCAAGAGTTGTTCAGTTTCCATAAGTTTGTGGGCTTTCTGTTGTTCCCATTGTTGTTGAAATACAGCTTTAGTCAATGATGGTCTGATAGGATGCAGGGAGTTGTTTCATTTTCTTGTATCTGTTAAGACTTGCTTTGTGTCAGAGTATGTGGTCAATTTTGGAGAAACTTCTATGAGGTGCTGAGAAGAAGAAGTATTCTTTTATATTTGGGTAAAATCTTCTATAAATATCTGTAAGGTTTTCAACATCTATTAGCTCTAGTATTTCTCTGTTTAGCTTCTGTTTAGTTTTTGTCTGGATGACCTGTCCAGAGTGGAGCCCTGGCGTCTCCCACTATCTGTGTGTGAGGGTCAATATGTGATTGAAGCTGTAGTGGTGTTTCCTTTATAAACTCAGGTGCCCTTGTGTTTGGGGAACAGATGTTAGGAAGTGAAATGTCATCTTGGTGTATTTTTCCTTCGATGAGTATGTAGTGTCCTTTTCTATCTCTTTTGATCATTTTTGTTTGAAGTCTGTTTTGTTAGATATTAGAATGTCTACACCAGCTTGCTTCTTAGGTCCATTTGCTTGGAAAAAAATTTCCAACCCTTCACCCTGAGGTCTATCCTTGATATTGAGGGGTGTTTCTTGTAAGCAGCAGAAAGATAGATCCTATTTCCTCATACATTCTGTTAGTATGTGTCTTTTTGTTGAGGAATTGAGGCCATTGATAGTGAGAGATTTAAAGGCCAATGATTGTTAATTACTGTTATTCTGGTGGTGGTGGAAGTGGTGGTAGTGTGTGTGTGTGTGTGTGTGTGTGTGTGTGTGTGTGTGTGTGTGTGCATGCACTTCCCTTCTTTTGATTTTGGCAATGTGAGATTATTTATTTTCTGTGTTTATATGTGTGTAGTTAACCTCCTTTAATGGGAGCCTTTAGGGCCCAGCCCCAAGACTCTCTTCAGGGTTCAGATTGGACACTACATCAAGCAGAAAGGCAGTTTTCTTCTTAGGGTATCTGAGGGTGGAAATGAATAAACTCTCTCCCTCTGTGTTTTTTCAAGTCAATCTCTTTATTGTTCTGCTTTCATTCTAATTATCCTGTCCTAATTCTAATTCTTCCTCCAAACTTTTTCCCTCTTAAAGGAGCCTTGAAGTGAGAAAATAACTAGAAGATTTACCTGTCATTGATCAAAAGCATATTCCTAGGGTAAGTGATAGGTAGCTGAGCCATTGCCAAGCAACACAAGGTTCCAAGGTTACAGGAGTAAGACTGTGACCAGGCAGGGGGAGGCACAGTGCCCAGTGACAAAATTTGAGACATAGGTCTATTGTCAGCAGACTTGCAAGCAAAACATTGGCATGCTTTTCTTAGGGAGCTTTGTGTAGCAGCTTGGTTAGACAGCTATGACTCAGATTGTGTGCACAGCTGTACAGTTTTGAAGTTGTGATCTAGTTACAAAAAGTTTTTAGTCTAGTTTGGACTTTCTCTGAGATGAAAGTGAGCTAATTATGTGCAGTTAGTCTTAACAAAAGCAGGATTTTAAATGCTAATTATGTGCAGTTAGTCTTAACAAAAGCAGGATTTTAAATGTCTACAGACATTGTGGGACATATAGGTCTAGTTATGAAGCATGTCCTAGTACATTTTCTAAATATCAAAATTATATAGCTAAAATAAAAAAGTCATTTTTCTGACCAGCCACAGATATATGTGTGCCCATAAGACTGAGACGTAGTCATGAGATTATATGTAAACATCACATGAAAAATGCATGGTAATGGGGAGATATCATAGCTGTTATTGCACAAGTGAAATTCAGATGAAAGCAACAGTTTCAGAGTCAGTGCCCCTGCAGGCCCTGCCTAGCAGGGTTTCTTCATCTGAGAATAATTTCTCTGGTGGAATGGCATCTGAATTATCAATTGCTATAAACTATAATTATATCATGGCCCACAATAGCTCATGATAAATTCTGCTGACACTCCTTAGGCTGAATTTTTCCTTCTATCACCTTCTGTAGGACTGGATTTTAGATAGATATTGTTTAAATTTGACTTTATCATGGAATATCTTGTTTTCTCTATGGTGCTGGAAAGTTTTTTCTGGGTATAGTAGTCTTCCATCTGTGGTCTCTTAGAGACTGTCCAGGCCCTTCTGGGTTTTAGAGTTTCTACTGAAAAGTCAGGTGTAATTCTAATAGGTTGGCCTTTATGCTATGTGGTCTTTTACCCTTACAGATTTTAACATTCTTTCTTTGTTCTGTATGTTTAGTGTTTTGATAATTATGTGGCAAGGGAACTTTCTTTGCTGGCCCAATCTGTTTGGTGTTCTATATTCTTCTTGTACCTTAATAGACATTTTCTTCTATGATCTTGTTGAAAATATTTTCTGAGCCTTTGAACTGGGTTTCTTCTCCTGCCTCTATCCCTATTATTCTTAGGTTTGGTCTTTTCATGGTGTCCCAGATTTCCTGGATGCTTTGTGTCAGGAATTTTTTTAGATGTAACATTTTCTTTGATTGATATATTCTTGTCTTTTTATCACATCTTCAATGTCTGAGATTCTCTTTTCCATCTCTTGTATTCTGTTGGTGACACATGCCTCTGTAGAAGTCTGTGTTTTCTTTATTGTTTGTATGGAAATTCTCAGGTCTTGAACAGTTTTATTCATTTTCTTCAGCTGTTCTTTTCTTGTTTTTTTTTTAAAAGGGATTTATTTATTTCCTTTTTAAGGACCTGTATCTTCTTCATATAGCTGGTTTTAAGGTAATTTTCTTGTCCTTCATCTATGTTGAAATATTCAGAGCCTGCTGTGGTAGGATAACTGTGTTCTGGTGGAGATATTCCTTGGCTATTATTGATTGCGTTTTTATACTGGCATCTGGTTTGGATATGATTTTAAGTGCACCTATACTCCCGTGGCCACACTGTGCCTGTACTCCAGTGGCTGCACTGTGCCTATACTTCAGTGGCTATACTGTGCCTATACTTCAGTGGCTGCACTGTGCCTACACTGCACCTATACTCCAGTGGCTGCACTGCACCTATACTCCAGTGGCTGCACTGCACCTATACTCCAGTGGCTGCACTGCACCTATACTCCAGTGGCTGCACTGTACCTATACTCCAGTGGCTGCACTGTACCTATACTCCAGTGGCTGCACTGTGCCTATACTCCAGTGGCTGCACTGTACCTATACTCCAGTGGCTGCACTGCGCCTATACTCCAGTGACTGTACTGTGCCTGTAATCCAGTGACTGCACTCCAGTGACTGCATTGTGCCTACACTCCAGTGGCTTCACTGTGCCTATACTCCAGTGGCTTCACTGCGCCTATACTCCAGGGGCTGCACTTCACCTATACTCCAGTGACTGCACTGCACCTATATTCCAGTGACTGCACTGTGCCTATACTCCAGTGGCTGCACTGCACCTACACTCCCAGCTACTTGGGAGGCTGAAGAAGAAGGTTGAAAGCTGAAGGCCTGCCTGGGCTAGAGGGTGTTCAAGGCCATGCTGGGTCACCATTACAACATTCTGTCTCAGAATAAAAAACCTAGGGCTCAGTGGGTAAAGGGAGCTTGTGGTCAAGGCTGACAGCCTGAGTTAGATCCCCAGAGCCCACACGAAGGAGGAAACCAGTTCCCACGAGGAGTCCTCTGACTTCTGTGCTCACACCATCAGGTTCTGTTGCTGTGATAAAATATTCAGCTTGTGGGAAAAAGGGCTTACTTACCGCACATTTCAAGACCATGGCCCATCCTTGTGGGAAACCAAGGCCACAGGAACTTGAAGCAGCTAATCTCATTACATCCAAAATCAAGAGCAGAGAGCAAAGAACTAACATGTGCATGATTGAGCTCTGGTACCTCTCCATTCCTTCGGTTGTTTTCATGTTTTAGACAGATCTCATGTAGTTTTGGCTGGCCTGGAATTCAGCATGTAGACCAAGCTGGCCTGGAACTCACAAATGCACCTCCTCTGCCTCTTAAATGCTGGGATTTAAAATGGGTGCTACCACCCTTACCTTTCTCCATCTTTGTTTAATCCAGGATTTCCTTCCCACAGTGGGTAGGTCTTCCCACATCAGTTAACCTAATCAAGATAATCCCTCACAGACATGCCCACAGATGTTGGGCCTCATGATGTGTGGGTGTGAGGCCCAGTGTCACTTTCTGAGCCTAACTTGAGTTTGGTGAGGCCTAGTGTAACTTCCTGAGCCTAGCTCAAGTTTGGAGACCTGTCTCTGGCTACCCACCCACCTCTGCCCAGCCACCACTAGCCTGTCAGAATGTTATTGGCCCTTATTCCTTACTCTGCCTCAACCCATCCCAAGCTTCTCCACCCCCATCACAACCCTATATAAGTTCCTGCCTGACACCATTAAACGAGATCCTGCTTCGACAGAGTCAGTGGATATGTTTCTCCCCAGTAGCCATTAGGGAGGGCTGGGTCATTTGACACTCACCATCCAGCTCAGCCCCAGGGAGAGTCTGGGGTTCCAACTCTGCCCCCGCTCTTTCTGCCAGAGGACCTGGCACCCACACACACCCAAATGCCAATCCAATCTAACCCCTCATGGAGACTCCCCGGATAAGTTTAAATTGTCTCAAGTTGACAGTTAAGACTATTACACTTGCCATGACACATATGTACTCATACACATGCAAATAAATTCATTAATCTTTTAAAAATTGGGAGTGGGAACATCTGGGGAAATGTTCTGAGGGAAAGCACTTCACAGAATGCACAAGGAGCTGGGTCTAATTCCTCAGCACTAGAAGCAAAAATAAACCAACACATTTGCTACATCTGAGCATGGAGTGCCATGGCTTGGTGGTGCTGAACACTGGAATGCTAGCTATTCCCCCTTAATTTCATGGCTGACTGGGACCTGAGATTCACCACCTCCATTACTGCTCAGCATCACAGTAGAACTCACTGCACATGACCAGGATGGGATAAAAACATCAAATCAAATCAAAGTGCAGTTTCTGCTGAATGTATACCACTTTTATTCTGTTGTAAAGTTGTCTAGGTTGAACTATCCTAAGTTGGCACCACCTGTATTCTGAATGAAGAGTCCAAGAATAAGAATATTAAAATGTAGATTCCAAAAATAAGAATGTAGAAATGAAGAATAAAAAGTTGTAAGCCTAGGAGAATGAGAGCAGACTGTCAGCAGCTTTCTTAGCAGTTTAAGAATTAACTTTTAACAGTAGGTTACTCTGCTTTACAGCCCATAGCTCTTTTTGCAAGACTAAAGTGGCCCTCTGCAAACTTAAGGTTGCTCTGCAAACTGAGGATCAGCTTTTAGATAACCCCCTGGCCACTCATGACAAGAAATTGATGTGAACTGAGTTAACTTTTAAATGATGGGATGTATGTGACTTCTGACTTTTTGGTTTTATATTGTCCCATACCCTTCCCTGCTATGTGAAACTGGCAGTGTAAAGGAAGGTGCAGAGCCTTGGTAAACACTATCAAGGAGTGCCAGGGGAAAGCAATGGACTAAACACAAACACTAGATTAACTGAAAAACTCTTAATAAAAATTGAAAAGAAGACTGAGCCAGAGACCCTACAGCAGCAAGACTTGAACAACCATATACAGATGAAGTAGAAGAAAATGACCTAAAAAAATAACTTCAGGAGAATGTTTGGGACTTATAAAGAGAAAATGAGAAATTCCCTCAAAGAAATGGAGGAAAAGACAAAAAAAAAGGAAGACATCAGCAAATCCCTTAAAGAAAACCATGAAAAAGCAATCAACTGTATGAAAAAAACTATTCAAGACTTGAAAACCGAAATAGAGACCATAAAGAAAACACAAGCCAAGGTAATTATAGAAAAAAATCATGAGAAAATGATCAGGAACCACAAGTGCAAACATAAAGAACAGAATACAAGAGATGGAAGAGAGAATCTCAAGTGCTGAAGATACAATTGAGAAAATAGACTCATCAGTCAAAGAAAACACTAATCTAACAAAAGCTTAACACAAAATATCCAGGAAATATAGGACACCATGAAAAGACCAAACTTAAGAATAATAGGTATAGACAAAGGAGAAGTCCAATTCAACAGAAAATATATTTAATAAAATCATAGGAGAAAACTTTCCCAACTTAAAGAAAGAAATGCATATGAAAATACAAGAAGCTTACAGAACAACAAATACACTGGATCAAAAAAAAAGTTCCCTCACCACATAATAATCAAAACACAAAACATACAGAATAAAGAAAGAATATTAAGAGCTGCAAAGGAAAAAGGCCAAGTTAACATATAAAGGCAGACCTATCAGAATTACAACTGACTTCTAATTGGAGACAATGAAAGCCAGAAGGAGGTGCTCAAGCGTTATACAGACATTAAGAGACCACAGAAGCCAGCCCAGACTATTATACCTAGCAAAACTTTCAGTCATCATAGAAGGACAAAACAAGATATTCCATGACAAAACCAGATTTATCCAATACCTAACCACAAACCCAGCCCTACACAAAATACGAGAAGGAAAATTCCAACCCAAGGAAGGTGGCTACATCAATAAAAACACAGACAATTGATGATCTCACAGCAGCAAAAGGGAAAAACACACAAATTAACAACACCAAGAACTAAAACTAAATTAACAGGAGATAGTAATCACTGGTCATTAATATCCCTTAATATAAATGGACTCAACCCACCTATAAAAAGACACAGGCTAACAAATTGGATACGAAAACAGAATCCATTCTTCTTCTGCATACAAGAAACACACCTCAACCTCAAACAGACATTGCCTCAGAGTAAAGGGTTGGGAAAAAATATTCCAATCAAATGGATCTAAGAAACAAGATGGTGTAGCTAGCCTAATATCTAACAAAATACACTTCAAAGTCAAATCAATCATAAGAGACAAAGAAGGACATTTCATATTAGCCACAGGAAAAATCCATCAAGAAGAAATCTCAATACTGAACATCTATGCCCCAAATACAAGAGCACACTCATATGTAAAAGAAACACTTCTAAAGCTTAAATCATACATTAAACCTCACACACTAATAGTGGGAGACTTCAACACTCCACTCTCACCACTGGACAGGTCAGTCAGAAAAAAATGAACAGAAAAATAAGGGAACTAACATGTTATGACTCAAATGGACTTAACAGACATCTATAGTATATTCCATCTAAACAGAAAAGAATATACCTTCTTCTCAGCACCTCATGGAACCCTCTCAAAAATTGACCACATACTTGGTAACAAAACAAACCTCAAAAAATACAAAAAAGATGGAAAACCCCATATATCTTATCAGATCACCATTGCTTAAAAGTGGAGTTCAACAGCAATAATAATTCCAGAAAGCCCACAAACAGATGGAAATTAAACAATGCGCACCTGAATCATCAATGGGTCAAGGAAGAAATAAAAAGAGAAATAAAAGACTTCCTAAAATTCAATATAAATGACCATACAACATACCCCAAGTCATGGGACACAATAAAAGCAGTGTTAAGAGGAAAGTTCGTAGCACTAAATGCCTACATAAAGAAGCTGGGAAAATCCCACACTAGTGAATTAACAGAACATTTGAAAACTTTGGAACAAAAAGAAGCAAACTCACCCAAGAGAATTAGACAGCAGGAAATAATAAAATTGAGAGCTGAAATCAACAAAATAGAAACAAAGAAAACAATATAAAGAATCAATGTGACAAAGAGTTGGTTCTTTGAGAACATCAACAAAATAAACAAACCTTTATGCAAACTAACCAAAAGGCAGAGAGAGAATATCCAAATTAACAAAATCAGAAATGAAAAGGGGGACATAATAACAGATGCAGAAGAAATACAGAGAATAATCAGGTCATATTTCAAAAACTTGTATTCCACAAAATTGGAAAACATAAAGGAAATGAACAACTTTCAGTATAAATATCACTTACCAAAATTAAAACAAGACCAGATAAGCAAATTAAACAAACCTATAACTGCTGAAGAAATAGAAACAGTCATCAAAAGTCTCCCAACCAAAAAAAGCCCAGGACCAGATGGTTTCAGCTCAGAATTCTACAAGATTTTCAAAGAGGAACTAATACCAATACTCCTGAAATTGTTCCACACAATACAAACAGAAGGAATATTGCCAAACTCTTTTTATGAGGTTACAATTACCCTGATGCCCAAATCGCAGAAAGACGTTACTAATAAAGACAATTACAGACTATTCTCACTCATGAATATTAATGCAAAAATAGTAAATAAAATACTGGCAAATCAAATCCAAGAACACATCAGAACCAATATTCACCATGATCAGCTTCATTCCAGAGATGCAGGGATGGTTCAACATACAAAAATCTGTCAATGTAATCCACCATATAAACAAACGAAAATAAAAACCACATGATCATCTCAATAGATGGTGAAAAGCTTTCGGCAAAATACAACATCCCTTCATGATAAAGGTCTTGGAGAGAGCAGGGATACAAAAAACATATCTAAACATAATAAAGGCAATATACAGCAAGCCAATAGCCAACATCAAACTAAATGGAGAGAAACTCACAGTCATCCCACTGAAATCAGGAACAAGACAAGGTTTCCACTGTCTCCATATCTATTCAATATAGTTCTTGAGGTCCTAGCTAGAGCAATAAGGCAACAATGGGAGATCAAGGGGGTACAAATTGGAATAGAAGAAATCAAACTCTCGGGGCTGGAGAGATGGCTCAGAGGTTAAAAGCACTGACTGCTCTTCCAGAGGTCCTGAGTTCAATTCCCAGCAACCACATGGTGGCTCACAGCCATCTATAATGAGATCTGGTGCGCTCTTCTGGCATGCAAGCATACATGGAAGGAATGTTGTATATATAATAAATAAATAAATAAATCTTTAAAAAAAGAATAGTATTGCTTTAAAAAAAGAAATCAAACTCTCACTATTTGCTGATAATATGATAGTTTACATAAGTGACCCCAAAAATTCTACCAAAGAACTTCTACAACTCATAAACACTTTCAGTAATGTAGCAGGATACAAGATTAACTTTAAAAAAAATCAGTAGCCCTCCTGATAAATGGGCTGAGAAAGAAATCATAGAAACATCACCCTTCACAATAGCCTCAAATATCTCAGAGTAACTCTAACCAAACAAGTGGAAGACTTGTTTGACAAGAACTTTAAATCTTTGAAGGAAGAAATTGAAGAAGACACCAGAAAGTGGAAAGATCTCCCGTGCTCTTGGATAGGTAGAATTAACATAGCAAAAATGGCAATCTTACCAGAGCAATCTACAGATTCAATGCAGTGCCCATCAAAATCCCAGAAAAATTCTTCATAGACCTCAAAAGAACAGTACTCAACTTCATACGTAAAAGCAAAAAACCCAGGATAGCCAAAACAATCCTGTACAATAAAAGGATTTCTGGAGGCATCACAATCCCTGACTTCAAACTCTACTACAGTGCTACAGTACTGAAAACAGCCTGGTATTGGCATAAAAACAGACAGGAGGACCAATGAAACCAAATAGAAGACCCGGATATTAATCCACACACCTTCGGACACTAATTTTTGACAAAGAAGCAAAAAATATCAAATAGAAAAAAGAAAACATATTTAACAAGTGGTGCTGGCATAACTATATATCAACATGTAGACAATTGAAAATAGATCCATATCTCTCACCGTGCACAAAACTCAAGTCCAAATGGATCAAAGACCTCAACATAAAGCCAGCCACACTGAACCTCATAGAAGAGAAAGTGGAAAGTACACTTGAACTCATTGGCACAGGGAACCACTTCCTAAATAGAACCCCAGTAGCACAGACACTGAGAAAAACAATTAATAAATGGGATCTTCTGAAACTGAAAAGCTTCTGTAAAGCAAAGGACATAGTCAACTAGACAAAACGACAATCTACAGAATGGGAAAAGATCTTCACCAACCCCACATCAGACAGAGGACTGATCTCCAAAATATACAAAGAACTAAAAAAAAAATTGGTCATCAAAAGAACAGATAACCCAATAAAAAATGGGGTACAGACCTAATCAGAGAACTCTCAATAGAGGAATCTAAAATGGCTGAAAGACACTTAAGAAAATACTCAATATCCTTAGTCATCAGAGAAATACAAATCAAAACAACTCTGAGATTCCATCAATGGAATGGCCAAGATCAAAAACACTCATGACAATTTATGCTGGAGAGGTTGTGAGGTAAAGGGAACACTCCTGCATTGCTGGTGGGAGTGCAAGCTGGTACAGCCCCTTTAGATGTCATTGTGGCAATTTCTCAGAAAATTTGGAAACAACCTTCCTCAAGACCCAGTAGTACCACTTTTGGGTACATATCCAAATGATGCTCAATCATGCCATAAGGACAGGTTCTCAGCTACGTTCATAGTAGCATTGTTTGTCATAACCAGAACCTGGAAACAACCTAAATGTCCCTCGACCAAATAATGTATAAGGAGAATGTGGTACATTTACACAGTGGAGTACTACACAGCAGAAAAAAATAACAACATCTTGCAATTTGCAGGCAAATGGATGGAGCTAGAAAACATCATTTTGAGTGAGGTAACCCAGACCCAGAAAGACAATTATCACATGTACTCACTCATAAGTGGTTTTTAAGCATAAAGCAAAGAAAACCAGCCTACAAATCACAATCCCAGAGAACCTAGACAACAATGAGGACTCTAAGAAAGACATACATAGATCTAATCTACGTGGGAAGTAGAAAAAGATGAGATCTCCTGAGTAAATGGGAGCATGGGGACCATGGGAGAAGGTTAAGGGGAAGTGAGAGGCAGGGAGGGGAGCAGAGAAAAATGTAGAGCTCAGTAAAACTCCATAAAATTTAAAAAAGGAGCTAGAGCTAATGGACCAAGCAATGTTTTAAATAAAAAAAAAATTGAAAAGAAGGGCAATTTGTATCTGAGTTTTACCTTGAGGTTGCAAAAATTCTTTTCTTATTCCCTAATAGTTGCGATAAATGAAGGAGTTCTAAAACGGGCCTTTGCCACAGCCTTACAAATTCATCTCTGGCTGCGGTCTCAGCTAGCTGATAAGCTTTTTGTGCCCCATGGAGGTTTATTTCTTTATTTTTTTTCTGGGATACAGTTTGCTTCTGGTTTATTAGACTTTGGTGGTCTGTCCCCATCTTTGTGTGAACCCTGTGGACCCAAAACTGAATATATATGTCAGAATACATATATCATACATATATATGATATTTCATGTAATGATTTTATGTGCTTATGTTATGCTAAAATGAATGCTTTTACTTTTTACCTTTTTCTCCCCAACTTATTTTTAATCATAAAAGATGTCAAACATATATCAAGTGTGGTGGCATATGCCATCAATCCCAGCACTCAAGTAAAAAACAACAGAGGCAGGTATATTTGGGAGTTCAAGGCCAGCCCAATTTACAATGTGAATTCCTGGCCAGCCAGAGTGGGGGCCATGCCCTGAGGACAGCATCAAAGATAGACAGACTGAGTGGTGGCTATCCCTACAGGGCAGCATCATTAGATCAGACAGGCTGGGAGCCATCCACTGAGGACAGCATCATTAGATCAGACAGGCTGAGGACCATCCACTGAGGACAGCATCATTAGATCAGACGGGCTGGGGGCCATTCCCTGAGGACAGCATCATTAGATCAGACAGGCTGAGGACCATCCATGAGGACAGCATCATTAGATCAGACAGGCTGGGGACCATCCCCTGAGGACAGCATCATTAGATCAGACAGGCTGGGGACCATCTCCTGAGGACAGCATCATT